>WUQG02169546.1:0-23039 GCA_011317285.2 Androctonus mauritanicus
TTTAATGCCATGGGTGGCCTTACTTTTCAGCACCAATTCTTTCAAATCGGGTGTCATGGAAGATATCGGTACTGGCCATTTTTTCCAATCATTAAACGCCATCCGTATTTTATCTTTAAAAATAGCTACAGCAGAAAGTTTCTGGATAGGTGGATATATAACTCTTTGACTGATTCTTTTTTTTTCCGACATCACTTTGAATATTTATTTATTTTTGTCTGTCTTAAAAATGATCTTTTATTAATTCTTACGGGCCCTACTGTTTGGAAATCATTATATTAAAGTCTTTTAAATAAAATTTTTTATTTATTTTAATCTATTTTTAATTTAATTTGTTTTAATTAAGCGGTATAAAAAAGAAATATATAATTTATTTATTAAAGATAAAAGTATATTTTAATTTTTATGGGAAAATTTAAATTATATTTTCTTTTCTTTTAAGCGAAAGATTCTTAAATATAACTTTTAGATTTTACGTGTTTAAAGAAAGGTCGTTGTTGTCCAAGAATTTTCTTGTGTGTCGTTCACGCTCCTTGTTGTTACTAGAGTTATCCACTAACAATGTTATCTGTTACGCTGAAATATTGAGTACAGAGTCTTAGGTATAATATCGTCTTTAATTTTTAAGCACCGTATTTATTTTCTAACTTTTGCTTTGGGAATATTTCAAAAAGTTAATTTTAGAAATTTTCTTCAATATTTGATGTAAAACTTGTCTAATTCTTCGAAAGAAAACCTATGGTCACGATTTTAAGAAAGAAATAACGAAAAATGTTTTCTTTTTTTATATTTTTCTTTCTTACATTTTGTTATAAACATAAAATACTTTCATTTAATTTGGAAATATTTTAATCTATTTTTGATTTTTTTTCCTTCTTATTACTATAGAAATAAAGAAATCGGGTAAAAATATAAAACCGAATAATACGATTCTTTTTTAATCACAAAATAAATATAAAACGTTGGGGGAAATATTGATTTTTATCATTCGATACGATTTGATTATATATAATTCGATAAAATTTAGAGAAAAACATTATAATTAAATTATTACTTACATTAATATTTTCACTCGAAGTTGGGAAAAATTCTAGATAAATTAAATTTATTTCATGTAAATTCATTCATTATATTTACCATTATATATATATTTAAAAATTAGAATTTTTAATTTATTTTAATTTCGTACAAATTATAAAATCTTCATTAATTAATTCATTCACCAATTATTTATTGTTTATTATGAGAAACCGAGAAACTAAAGAAAATATTTATTAAATAAAAAATAATTGCAAGTTTTTTGAATAAGAAAAATATTTTATTAAAATCTTTAATTAATTTCTCTAGACAAATGATTATTTTTATTTATAAAAATATATATTGTAAATGTGACCATTTGCCAAATGTTCCATCATTAAGTAGTCTCCTCTGGAAACATAAGGAAGAGGAAAAAATCGATTTAACTATTCAAATAAACGAAATGGTACCATAATCAAAATTATGAATTATGATTTTAAACAGCTCTTCAGAATTACCGTATAATTATTTTTAAAAGAAAAAATAACGTTGTTTCTCAAGATATATATAGACTATACGTAGAAAATATTTATTAATCAAATCATTTTTTCAAACAATTAAAAAAACATTTGAAATACAATTTAGATAAAAAATTTCAAGTTCTCGTTTAATAAACACGTAATGATAGCAATAATAATAATAAAATATTGCTTTTAATTGATGCGCTGAGTTCGTACTCTTATAAATTTATTTATACTCGCTTAGACACGTGCTAAATCCTCTTAGAACTGCCATTGTTTTGCCCTGCCGTAGGGCACCTCCTGTTGCGCTTGATAAGAGTGTGAATTGTATTTTCCCACCCTCGACCCTACGCTTTGTCTAGAGCAATTTCAGTTCTGTTCTGGTAGAGTGTAGACCGTTATATATTTTTGCCCATTGCATTTCAGTAAAATAAATATTTTAAATTTGTGTTGGTTACAATTGATAAAATATTTTAATTTATTTATTTAATATATTCAAATGTAAATAGGCATCAATCCTTAGTACAACTTTCGGACTAAATATTGTATTGTAATGATTCTCAATCGGTGTTCCGTGACACCATCGTGTTTAGCTAACCTGTTAAAATATTCTGCCAAAATTCATCATATATACGTTTTTGCTTTAATGTGTTCTAACAAAAATTTTTCATCATCAAAAGTACGCTACGACTTCAAAAAGATCGAGAAGGTCAGTACTATGGCCATGTTAATATTAAAAATGGGACAATTCTGATAAAAAAGAAAAAAAAGATGATAAAATATTGCTCATTCAGCATTTAAATATGTAAAAAAGTTGGTGGTGACATAATTTAACTCGGTCCACCCTGTAAAATAACATAGAAAGTAGAAAATTTTGAGACATTTATCTGTTAATTTTAAAATTATACTCTTTGGAAATTGCAAATAAAATGTTATATATTCAACTATCGATAGTGATCAACATTTTTCGTAGATGGAATAATATATTTAATCCGTTTAACCACTTACGTAAAACAATAATCTGTAATGTAGGATTTTTTTACCAGTTTTTTAATCCACATATGCAATATTTTGTAATTAGTCCGAGCTTTAGCCACAAAATACTAGCATCTTACATTTTTAACTAAAAACACACGAAAAACAGATAAATATATTCTACGAGTTATAAATTTATTCCAATAAACGAAAGACGATAATTTGATTTTATATCTCTATATATTATATATCTGGTCAAAAATGCAAAAATACTATCTGATAAAATGCGTTTGCGACTTCTATTGTTAAATTCTACCATAGCTATATAATTTTTTAAAAAATTTGGAGCAATGCTGCCTCCAAGTAGAAATATACTGTACATTAAACTTTTATCGAAACAAAACGTTTTCGATTCGAGCTACGAATATTTTTTAAGTTCACACTCCACCCGCTCTCTCTTTTATCGTCAACTCCCGAATTGATAATTCTCAAAAACGTGTAAAATCGAGTAATGGAAATGGTTACATCGACGTGATGGCCATATTCATTTTATTATTTCAGCTTATAAACCTTCCGACTGGCTGATAGAAGGTGAAAAGCCGAAAAAATTAATAGGATCGAAATTGAAAACAGATGGTAATTGGTGAAACGTTTACTAAAAATTTTAAAATATAATTCTGTCGACAGAGTGTATGTTATCCGTACTACTGTATTCGATAAGACAGGACGAAATTGTTGTATTTTCTATCTTTTGAATTAACGAGTTTCAAAAATAAAGACTAATTTTGAAATATGTTCGATACTCAAAGCGTTAATTGTCATCATCTTTATTAACTGTGGAAAGATATAAAAAAATTAAAATCTATATTTCCATAAGAAAATGAAAGAATAATTGAGAAATTATCAAATTAATTAATATTAGGAAACTAAGTAAAATAAATGCGCCAGGCAAACTTTTACCGTCATTTAATAGTCATAAACAAATCGATAGATGAAAAGGAAAGTTTGATAGGCCGATGTTAAATTGGAAATGAATGGAGTCGGTTATTTATTATTTGGCTACAAATGAATAACGAATCATTTGAACTGGAATAACCGAGCATTATTGAATGGGATATATCAGACGTAAGATAATAACTGCAGATTTGCCTGGTACTTATACTACAAAAACAGATAAACACTTTCCTAATCACCTCTCAAATTTTTGCATAATATATCTTAAAGCATGGTAATTTTTGATTCTTTTCTTTATAGAAGAGACAAATGCCAGATATCACATGGCCTATATAAATAAATATATCTTACTACCGACTTACTTTTTTAACGCTACTTACAAAAAATATTAATTATTTATTATAATTATTTTACATTTTAAGAAAGGCACGCGATTATCTTTCTTGGCTCTATCATTTTTGTCCACGGCAGGTCGGATGAAAAAGTTACCATTTCCAAAGAAATATATATATTTGAGGCGCAAACAGAAATAAAGGCAGGTTTCTTTAAACAGTAAAATAAATGAAAGATGACATTCTCAAAAACTAATAAATTTTTCTTTTGAAACTTCTTCTTATTTTTCAAATATGGTAAATATTTAAAAAAATGACATTACACCATTTAGACGATATTATCTTACGGTGTTTTTTGTGATTGATAGTTGGCAATTTATTATAAATGGGTTTTGACAAATTTCGGTGTGGTAAAAATAAAATTTTCGCTTTTAAGCAGGTATAATTTTCTCTTCATTTTATATTTGGTTGAAAATGTCTCGAAATTAATAAATAAGGAACTTATTCCATGATAGAAATATTTTTAAACCAAACTAGCCAAATTACAGGACTCTACAGTGAATGGTAAGGCTGCGTCATTTCTGGAGATAGGTAGATACGATTGTTACCAACAACCGTGTCTAATTATAGGCTGGAACTAAAGAATTTTTTTGACTTATATCTACCTGTTTCCACAATATTCACCGCCATTGATATCAAATTTGCTGAAAAAATTCTTTAGAAGTTAGATTTAGGAGCCTTAGTCGGTCTAAATTGCTAATGAAATTAATTTCGGATCCTCGGTTACCTAGGCCGTTTTTAGCCAGCTGTGGGACGTTTGGCCGCTGAGGTACCACTCTTACTCGAAATGAAAGCGGTATTGACATTTTCAGTATTTTTAACTTTACCAGAATTAACAATTGATGTCTAACTCTAAAATCTAAATAATAGTTCGCTTTACAATATAAACAGCGGAGAAAATGTTTGGCGGTGTATTATAACATTAAAAATTAATTAGGTTTTTTCTTCTTACCCGAATAAAGTTTTTAAAATCTCTCTATCGACCAACTTTTAGATTCCTACTTTTTTCAGATAGAAAATACTATTCGGAAATAATTTTATTATATTAAATATATAGCTTATTATTATAGTATGGGATTGTTTTCTCTATATTACTTAAATATTGGTAAAATAAAGAGTGATATGTAAAAGCGGAAAAATCGACAAGTTCCCAGTATCTTAGGGTCAGAAATTCCAAAAGATTATTATTATGTCATTGAGCATGGTCATTACGTCATTGTAGAAAAGAAAAAGTCGTGTCAGATGGGTACTTTATAAATAAAAGTGATAAACAATAACGTTTGGCGCTATTTGTTGTTTTAATCGTAAACAATCCTTCATTCTGGAAATAGGACAATAAGCGCTCCAGGCAATAGCATAAAAGACATAAAATTTATTTAGCCGCTCGAATAAATTTTATGTCTTTTATCCTATTTCCTGGAGCGCTTGTGATCCTATTTCCGTTAATTTAGGTTTTTAGCAGTATTTTGAACTTTTTTAAATATTAAAATCCTCCTCCTTTCCCTCGAGTCCATTCGCCTATCATTTTTTTAATTATAATAATAGAATTTATTTTTACTATAGAAAATGACACACTGTAGGTTGTTTTTCTGAATTATTTATTCCAAAGTATAGACTTTCAAATTTATATAGACTTTTATCGGGTGTTTTAATTATAATGGAATAAAGCGTTTCGTTTTCTACTGGTAAGAATCATTAGCGGATATTTATATATTTTTACTGAAAATTAATTCCATATCATCTTCAAATTATTTTTACTAAAGGTTTTCTATCGAAAGCGATTTTTTTGCTCCATTCCTTCTGACTGATTTTTCTAGTAAAAGAGATGGATAAGCCCAGAAATTTGTTCAGATATCACTCTAAACCTGTAGCTATCCGTGGCTGATAGACTCGGCTACCACACCGAGAAATGAGTTCAAAGACTAAATTCTGAATTTCTTTTAGAGAACTTAAAGAATTAGCATCTGTGGAATTCTTGTCTTCCAGACGGAAGAACCAAACCATTTCTTAGGTTTAT
This sequence comes from Androctonus mauritanicus, assembly GCA_011317285.2. Lineage (NCBI taxonomy): Eukaryota > Metazoa > Arthropoda > Arachnida > Scorpiones > Buthidae > Androctonus > Androctonus mauritanicus. The sequence goes on from WUQG02169546.1 coordinate 5,877, forward strand.
TTGACAGATTATAAAAATAAATATAAATCACTATTTAAAGTGTATGAAAATATTACCATATTTTCTTTAATGGTAGCCATTTAAATTTAAAACAGGACAAATATTTTCAAAAAATAAAAACTTTTAAAACATACATTGTTATAAAAACATTTTATTTTGCCGTTGCTGCAACAATTTTATTTCTCGGTAGGCCTGTATCTTGGGCTAAGTTTATTTTTCTTATTTTATCTGTACGATATTAATCACTGAAATACTTTCTAGTAAAAGAATTAAATGAAAAATGTTATTCCAACGGTCAATTTTTGACAAATATATTCGAAGATATAGTAATCTTTTTCCAAATTTGAGCTCTATCAGATCTTATCGATGTACGACGAAAGCCCTAGAGTGATGAATAGGTAAGCCGATTAAATCCTTATTAACTTTATAAAGGCAAAAGTATTATTCAAAATAAAGTATAGTACTGTATATCCTTCAAATAAAAAGTGAATTCTTTTCAAATAAATTGTCTAAAATATGTGAATTTTTCCACTTAAAAAGCTTCTAGGATCAAATGTGATGTTTTGATGAATATTTTTTGAAATCTTGTTTTCAAAAAGTAAATTTGGCTCTTAACTGCCAATCATTCCAAATTTCGTATTGTTTAGTAATTGAACTGACGATTCAGATAAACCGACAAAATCCAGTAACTTTAAATGTCACTTTTTGACTACTTGTCAGAGATGTGTATAAAAACTTTTACAAGCTTAATAATAAGTTCAGTTATCTTTCATGGATTTTATCATATATTTATCATTATATAGTTTTTATTGCAGTCTTCTTACAGTCTGGAGAATTGCCATACTTTTACTCATTAAAAAGAAAAAAGGAGATGTTATAATTAATTTAGCTCTAGCGCCAAATATTCTATGAGTATTATGAAGGATTATGCATGGTTATTAACGGCAGCTGGAATCAAATTAATAAGGTTAGCAAAATAATTAGATTTAGTTATAAAATTTTGCATATTTTTGATATTCCGGCTCGAATATTGCCATTATGAAATTGTTTAAAAAAAAAATTGATTGAAATTATATATGCAAAGCTGGATTACACGCTGGAAGGTCAAAATCGCAGTTTTATGGTAGAATCGAGTTTATTAGGATAAATTATGGCCATATGTTTCTCGATCCGTAGTAATTAAATTTATATAGAAACAACTGAGCCTGTGTCAATCTGGAGGGATAACATAACACGTACGGTTTTGGCAAGCAAATATTGTTAATGCTATTATTTAAAGTCTTTGCTTAAAAATAAATATAAGTCACACGCTTAATACAAATAGAAAATAAATCGAGAGAATCGAAACAATATCTTATTTACGAAAAAATTAAATTGTTAACATTCTTTCGGGAATATTTTGGATTCTATCGATTCGAGTTTAAAAACTACTTTTATTTAAGGTTAAAATTTTTTAAGTCGGTTCATTTTTTATCGAAAATAATCACTTTTAAGCCAAGAAAAAAATCACCGAGTAAAAGTACGATCTACAAAATAAACTGAAGAATATATATGCAAGGTTTTTATATATTTTGCGCTATATAGCCTTTATATTTTAGTTGTTATAGCCTTCTATTGCCTGGTATATACGATTTCGGTAATCGATATTTCCGTGCGTGTAAAATCCTCTATGAGAAAATAAAGCAGGTGGATATGTTGATAAAAAATGATGGAGGTAGGCATTTCTTACAGACTCGGAGAATGGCATGAATTGGCAATTTTTTGAGCTAATATAAGAGCGGCGTATTTTCTAAACTCGGTATGTTTATCAATGGATAGAATTTATTTAAAACTTTTCTTTTATCCCGAAACTTAATCCTGAAATATTATACAAATCAGATCGAGACGAACTAATTTCTGACATCCTTTGGATTGCAATCATTCCGTTTTAATATTCTAAACAAAACTAATTTACATTTACATTTACTTGGAAATTACGAAACTTAGCAGTAATTTAATTCTTTCAAATTAAGTTTGAACCGATATCTGCGATTCTAAATAACTTATTATAAACTGAAAGGAAGCCAAGTAAGAAGGGAAAAATATCTATTAAGAGGCTGCAATACTTATAATTGCAATTAAGAAGTAAACAGACGTGTACCGGATTTTAAATATTCGAGGTTTCCAGATGTTAAATGAACTTGTTTATTCTCCGAGTATACGTTTGAAGATAATTTGTCAAATAAGCATTTTTCGTAATTATGATTTTGAAAAATAAACTTAATATTTCATCATTATTTTCGTAATTATAAAAGAGTAAGTAATTATGATTAAGTAATCGTTTCAACTTAAAAATGATTTATATTTACAGGAAATTTTACTTGAAAAGCTATTCCATCACAGAAGGATAACTCGTTATCTGGATTTGTCTTAAGAGTCGACTTAATCTCTAGAAAACAAACTATAGAACTGAAAACTGAACTTTCTCCATCCGATTGTTGGCCAAATTGGAAAGTAATTACACGGAAACGTAAAACCACATCACTTTTATTCATTTAAACCGATAGAAACACGAGTTAAACGGGATTTATTTTTTCTTACTTGGATTATTTTATCAATAGGAAATCTGATGCCAACTTGTTTTGATTTCTAAAAAGAAATCAGTCAGAGAAAGTTGCAAAAGTTAATCTGAAACTTTTATACGATATCGATGGTATATTAACCTTTATAAGATATATCGAGTGAATTATAATTTTAAAAAGTATTCTAGACAACTGTATCTTACCTTAATTATTCCGAATATCTGGCAAAAATATAAGAAAATTTTAAATGTTTTAGCTACAGATTATACTTATTTAAGGCTCGAAAATACATTCATTTTCCACATAGCCAAATCTCTTCAATTTTTTTTTTATTATCTATTAAATTAAAATTAAAAATTGGGAAAAGATTACGTAACATATTGGAATAATATACTATATTTCAATGATTTGTGTATTTTGAAACTTATCTTTATTTTCTTTCTGTAGTTTATATCCTTTGGGCTGTATAACATTAAAAGTAGGCCAGTTAAGCGGTAGTTACCCTGGCAACGGTGACACGCTACCTATGTAAAATAAGAACGTACTGTCACCCTTCCATTAAAGTTTTAATACTAGAATGAATCTCCTCGGGAAAAAAAATGGCAAAAGGCTAGATGTTAGCTTTTCGTAGAGAATTTTAAATAAGGTTTACATAAATTATTTTTGTACGCTTATAGAAAATATCTATGGTTGTTTCTGGTATTCTTTCTTGTAAAAACTATTAAAAGTTGCTGGAAATATCCAATAAATTTTAATTACGCTAAAAAATCTTATAAAGAAATTTCATATTTTTATTATTAGACTTTTACTTTTGAAAATTTTAAACACGCATTTAGATCTCTTATTTGTAATCAAGACAAGTTTAAATAGTTTCTTCATCTTAACATATTTAGGAAAACAATGGTATTTTTCCTTCAAATATGTTAAGAGAAAGATAAATAACTAGAAAAGTAATCTATCTTTGTTTTTTCCCTCGGTTAAAAATAGATTAGGCTGTATTTGTTTCATAAAAAAGATGTGATTTTCGCTTGATGCATTCCATTAGAGACTGTCTTGTTATTTGTTTTATATTTAATAATGAATATTACGTTAACAGGCCATAGATATAAAAGTTAATACGCGTTTTATACCGAGAAAATGTCCAGTCATCTATCTATAATTATATAATTATTAATAAATAACAGAATGTTTTGGTGTTGCGTTATCCCAGAGAAAAATTGCCATTTAAAATACACAACTGCAAAAAATAGAACGATAAATTGAAACTGTTTAAATGGAATTTTTTAAATATTTTATCGGTGTATTCCGAGAATTTTCTTTAAAATAAGAATGAAAATAATGTTTTAAAATTGATTGTATTTTATTAAAAATATATAATATTTCTAGGCTACCTTATAGAAATTGCCTTTTATTTACATCGTTATATTTGCCACGGACCGAACACAACTCAAATCTTAAAAAATCCCCAAAATTACAAATCTTAAAAATTATCTGGCAGTATTGCCATGGCCAAGATAAGTATTTCTGCGTAACGCCCTCTTCGGTCTTCATTACCATGTAGCCTACTGCAAAATTTACATAAAAATGTTTTAACTAAAAGTTATTTACATATTTTAACCAAAACAAAGAAAAATATAACGATGTAAATAAAAGGCAATTTCTGCAAGGTAGCCTAGAAGTGTTATATATTTTTAATATAATATACATCGCTCTAATTCTTAATTTGATTGTATTTTTGTTCATCGTGTTTTAATCAAACATTAAACACTCCGTTTTAATATATTTTAAACAATGTTAGGGTTTAATAGCTGCTCCAAAATTATTCCAAACATTAGCCTCCCATCTAGCGTGGAACAATGGTAGAGCGTCAGTCTTTCACAGCGTGACAGATTTTGCTCAGCATGGGTGAAAATTACTGTTAATTTTTCACCGTAAATCTTGTAGGTGAAAGTTACTGAGTGATAGATTGATTGTACGCGATACATTTTATTAATCGAATTTAATCGTATAGAAATAGCTTTAATTATATAACAAAGAAATTCTGTCTCAAACAGATGAAATGAAAAGATTCCGCTGAAATATAAGATCGGTTTAATCAGTTCTGAGCAAATAAAGAACATAATAAAAGTGTTCGAATAATATTTGACCATAATAAGTTTTAACCAATATAAGTAAATTCCTCGATGCTGAATTATCGACTTATCTCTTACTTGTTGCATTTAGAATAAAAGAAAGATTAAAGATCTGAATATCCAATTAAACATTTCTCACCACATATTACTCGCAGTATTTTAAATAATATAGCATTATTTTCAAACAGTAGAATTATTTGATTATTTTTACGTATTGGTTATCAGTTTTGCCATTCATTTTCTCGGATAATTACCACTTTTTAAATACATTTTTCCCGCATTTATATATTAATTTAAAAACTGGTTATAGTAGCTCTAGTGGGGACGATATTGTTGGATAATGTTGAAATAAAAACCAATCGTGTCGAGTTTAATTATTATTTTATCATATCCAATAAACAAATGTGATTTTGAAAAAATGTATCAGTTATTCGTGTAATTTATATATTTATTCTGATTAAAAATATGGTGAAAATTATTGCCAAGCCATAGCTTTCATATATTGTTGTTATTTATTGAAACAAGAAAAAATTGATTACAGTCAAACCCCGATAAGAGGCCACCACCCGTTTGGGGGATGATTTTGGCGGCTAATCGGGCTTGACGGTTTATCGAAAACACCTGTATAGAATGAAAATGAACTCCGAATTTATTAAATTCAATAAAATACAATGCATTTATATTTATCACACAAACTTAACATTTTTAAAAACTGTATAATTTATAGTACAGTACGCCTACCGTATATGCACAGCACTATATAAAAAAACACGCCCATCCTCTATTCTGATCCTCTACTTTGAGTTGTCTATAAAACATATTGTACCCAGCTTACTGTATAGTATCCTTATTTGCTTGGTACGCGATAAACGATGGAAACCGTCCGGTTCTTACCATTTTAAATTTTCTACACGCTAGATGTGAACCAGGCTTAAAGAGACACATGGTTATCCGTTAGTTCCATCTCTCCCACCCACTGACTACAAATAAATCCAGAGAATTTTAATACTGTAGCCTATATACAGGAGTGATCAACTTCGGGATGTAAGTCATCTTACATCCCCCTGACGGATTAACCGGGACAAATACAATACCAAAAGGAATATTTGTTTAGTCCTTTGTATTGGCGGATGGCGTCTTTTGTTTGCCCATTCCATTAACATAGCGAAGATCCATTCCGCCAAATTTCTTGGCGGTCAGTCAGGGTGGCGGCTTAACGGGGGGCGTCTTATCGAGGTGTGCCTGTATATATATTATTTTATCCTCATTCAATAGGCTTATTACCATAAGCTATTTGGCTAATTCTTGTTGAAAAATTTATGGCGTGTTATCCATTGGAAATTTTAAATAGGAATTGCTTTTTCTTCTCGAAAAGTAATTTATCTAACATTTTAAATAATAAAATAGCATTATTTATTACGCATCAACATTTCTCGCTTTGCGATTACAATAATAGTACTCTTGATTTCGAGTCGAGGATCAATTCCTACAGTAATACTATATATAAATTGGATGTATCTCTTCAAACTTGTTGTTAATTAAGCGTCTCTACACAATTTCAAGTACAAAATTAAGAGCCGATTTCCTCGGGATAGAATAGAAAATTTTATGAATGTATCTATCATTGAAGGCAAAAGTATAGAGAATAAACAATTTTATCAGCTAAATTAAAAACGATTTTTATGAATATAAGTTTTCGTATCAGACTATAGGCCTAAAATTAAAATGTCAGAGATATAGACTATGCATACATTTTGCTTATCAGCAGTAGTAATTCGACATTCATTAGACATTTTATAAATAAATAGATAAAATTATAAAATTGAAGTTTCATAATCCACGAGAATCGTTGAAAGGTTATTAATAAGTGGTTGGATATCGATAGCTGAGAATTACTGCTTTAGTCAACTGTTCCCATATTTATCCAGTTTTAAAGTAAACAGAAAATGCTTAGTATGACTGTAGAAAATATTTAACTCGCATTTATTAGGAATTCTGATAGCGTATCTTTCGCTTCTCTAGATGGAATAATCTGGACACAATTACCATCATTTCTATCAATGGCGCCGATCATTAGCGCTTTTGTTACGGGTTATCATTTAAAAAAATGGTACATTTTATTTGATTAATGGCATTCGGTTATAAAATATTATATAATTGATCGGGTCATCAAAAAAGATGGAGAACAGACTTAAATTTTCCAAGCAGTTTCGATTAACGAGAATTCTGATTCAATCTTCAGGCGAAAAATAATATTTAGGTGGTGAAACCGAGTTTAATTAAAATTTAAATAAATATTCCCGCTATTGGCCATATAGCCAGAAAACAGATTTTAATACTGATGGCAAAATATTAAATTCACTGGTATGGTTAACAGTTATCCCGAATTAAATCGGGATGTTATGTTAATGATACTAAGCTTTACTGCTCTAAATAATGGCTTCAAAATTAAAAAAAACTTTTGAAACTGTTTGTATATTTCGAAGAAAGAATTTATGGTTCAAGTTTGTATTTTAGAAAATTTAATCGTTTTTTTTATTCGATATTCGAACAGAAATTAAATATCGATATTTAATGATATCGAATCTATATAATATCCTCCTTATCAAACAAAATTCAAAAATGAATTTAGGCTTTAAAAGGTTATACAGAATCGACTGCTTTTTACAGAAAATATTTGATCCACGAATTATTTGGATGATTTTTTCTCTTTCGTTTGAATAATCATTTTATGAGGGATAATATATTTTCTCGTATTTTATTAATTTACATTTTTCACACAAGATAAGGATAAGAAACTCGCGTTAGAGGAAAAATTGCTGTCCTTACCAAATAAATAAAATATGCCAAGGATTTAAGTATTTTTTTTTATGAAGAAAACAAATGGTGCGCCACAATAACTATGGCGAGATATTAGATCAAAAAAGAGGAAACAGATTTAAAGCTGTTATATTTTAAACGCTTTATGTGTGCCAGATATTTCTCTTCGGATGGAAGTAAATCGTGATTATTGAAATCCATATTTTTCAAATACTCTGTTTTACTTCGGAGTGCCAAAGCTATCATAAGCGGTTAATAAAGAATTAATTATTCGATATAATCGAAAAACTGTAGCCTACACATAAAATTTTCACCATTTCTTAATCAGTAAAAATAATTATTTATTCGTAGCTTATTGGAAAGTTATTAGTAATCGATTTAAGGATTTTCTTTCTTATATAGCAATTTTTAAAATTCCAAGCGCATTACATATTTAAGTAGCGTGTGTAATTTAGAATAAAAATAAGAAGATCATATATAATATTCCCTGTTGAAAATCATTAAAATGTTATTTTTGTAACAAAACTACCAAACTACTTTCAAAGTTTTAAATGAAATAAAATTTCAGTAAAGCGAAAGATTTTTTATGAAGTGGCGAGCTAATAATTCTTCCAGTCGTAGCTTAGTTTAAGAGTAAACTCGGCACGAAATCTTTTATAAACTAAAGTCGTTTAATTTAGGATTAAAAATAAATCTGGAATTACTTTTAGTCGACATCCGATTTTATTTTATTTAAAAATGCCTTAGTTAATACGCTATTCCAGGCAAATATCAAAACCTTGGACCTCATCTATTTTCTTGCCTGCCATCCGCCAACAACGTTAAACCGCCTATCTATGGTCGGCGGGCCGATCAATGTCATTAATATTTCAATTGTTATTTTTGCACACGTTTATAATTTTTATGGCGGAATACTTAACAAAATTAGATACAAATATAAAAATAGCAGTTTTGGCTAAGCCATCGATTCAGTTGGTTGTCGATTCGAAACTTAGATCGAATGGAGGTGAGAGCCAGCATCGGTTTTAATTTTATCCCAGTTTAACCATTTTGATTCCATCCAGATATTTTTAATACGAATTTTCAAAATCAATGCGTGCCGAAATATTTTTCGTTTCCAATTATTTAATTTCTTATTATTTAAACACGAAAATTATATATATGGCAGCTAGAATCTAAGTATTTCTAGTAAATAAAAAATTAATCAAAGATTTTCAAATTTGAACAAGTTATTGTTTTAAAGCTAGTCAAATTTTGCAAATTATAAAAATTCTCCCTCAGGCCCCTTCACTTTCTATAAATTTGTATTTACCGAGACGACTAACAAATTTTTTCAAATTTATTCGAAATGAGCGCTTTTAAGGTAATTTTCAAGCATTTATCAGAAAGTATAACTGAGAGGAAATGAATGGATTCATTGGCAATTTCCTGGTACTTGGAAGTCGTGTTTTCTTATCCAATCCTATCCGATTACGTCGGGGCGGTTTTATAAGAGAGGTAATTAATCGCTTGGATAATCGAAACAATTACATCCGCATCAAACAGTTTTCCCTAAAATCGCATCGAATAAAATTATAATTAAATAGTTGTTTATTCTTATGAAAATAAATAAAAAGAAAATGGTAAAGAGAAACTTCGTAAAACGCTTAACTGGAGAAATTCTAGCTTAATAATTTATGACAAGAATATAATCGTTTCTCAATTAGAATACGAGGGGTCCAACTGTTATAGATGATAAAAATATTATTCTATAAAGTTAGTTTTTAAAGCTTCCTACCTAGGACACAAAAGTATGAAACAGGAAATTCCTAACAACTGAATCTGGCAGAAGCGTCTCGGAAGATAAGCCATTAGCCACACTCTCGAAATCACCGAAAAAATCGAATCCTTTGTCTTCTTATTTCCAACACATTTTAAATATTACGCATAATTTTGAATTTTTTATATTTCCATACTCTTTGTAATACAGTATTATGAAAAGAAAAATCAACCAAACCTTATTTAATGTAGCGTCTATTCCTATCACCGTCTGCTTTTTTAATATAAATTAACGAATTAGGCGCTGTATATAACGCGAGTTTTAAAATAATTTATAAAATATGATTTTGTTATAAATTTTTAAAAATAGAAATTAAGTTATATAAAGAATAATACTGAACCAAAAGTTTATTTAAAAAAAAATAGCGTTTCTTATATGATGTTACACCAAAATTCGGGTCAGGTTAGATGGAATAAAAGAAGACTCAAAGTAAATAAAGTCTGAAAGTTTAGCTTTTTTAGGTATTACAGTACACCTGAGACCGATACTTCGAACAAAATATCGAGAAAATCGTGTTTTTACTTTTATGGTGATTAGAATAAATATTTTAGAAGAAGTTGATTTATTTTTAATAAGTTTTTATTAAAATATCTGAAAATATAAAGCGATTTAAACCTGTTTCTAGTGTTTTAGTTTTTTCCAGCCAGAAAAGAATTTTTAAAATAATATAAATAAAGATGGCATTAGTCGGTAAAATTGAATTTACGCTTTCTCCAATTTCCTGTAAGTGGTCTATTTATACGGTGTATAAAATTCGAAAAAATTACCGGTTAGATATATTCAGACTTCAAATAATTAATTAAATTTAATCCCAAGTTATAGGGGCGAAGAAATTTTTCATTTTTTTAGTTTAGAGAATGTAAAAAAAAGTATAGGCTATTTTTTATCGACGTAATTTATTTTAATACGCTTTTAAAAATATAATATTTACCAGAGACAACCAAATTTATAACGATTTGATTAAAGGATGGATGGAGTGGAAGGTGAAAAATTCTGCCAAAATTTTATTATTTATTTATTATTCAAACATCGGTAACTTTTATGATTTTGTAAAATTATTATTATTATTTAAATGTTAATAAAATTAATCCAATTTAAAAAAAGGAATTTCAATAATTATTTTCAATGATCGATATTCTAGCTAACCGCGTTAAGTTTACTCGGTTATCTCCACTTTATTTGACGGTTTTTGTACCATTTTTCTTCATCTAATTTAGCCACAATCTACAAGAATTTTGTTTAATTTCATTCTTATCGATAAAGTTGGATCGATTAACTGATTGATCTAAAATGATTGGCATAAATAATTTTAGAACAATGGCCATCAATTCCTGGAGAAAATGTTGTTAAAAATTTGAGAAGTAAATAACTAGTGGGAAAACCATTTTATATTTAACTTAGTATTTCGATCTGAGCTGAGAAACTATGAAATATTAAGTTTATTTGCTGGTAAGGAAAGTAAACTTCCTTTTTGAATTATAAATCACTATTTACCTTTCTCTTTGGTGTAACCATTCGATATATGGAACGTTTCGAAAGGTTTAGTAAAGGCCGCATCCTTTATCAGAAAATTTCATGTTTAATAAAAATCATATCCCAGCCGTTTACCTGTGTTTATACAAAACATTTCCGAAAGAAGACGTAATGGCAGCCCTTAATCTCTCGATGGCGTGAGCCATTCTTCAAAACTCAACCGATAATCGAGTCGAACGATTTCTTTCGATTTTAGTAGGAAAATACTCAGGCTGTTTAATTTTCTATTCGTGTCCCAACATCCCTCATCCAATCATCTCCCACAATTTTCAAAACTAATATGATTTTTATAAAACGAGGTACGAAAATCTTATCGCTTCTTAGACCATACATCCGGCTATAATAATAATAATTATTATTACTATTCTTAAAGTAGTGCAAATATTAACGCAATAAAACTTTGTTTTACTATTAATACGACGCAAGTTTTAATAGTATAACAGAGAATATTTAAATACAACAGTTTAATTATGTTTTTTGTGGATGATTACGAATATTTTTCCTGATTGTACTTACCAAAGTTGTTGGAGTTTTAATTGAAAAATTCTTGGAATGACTTTGAATTAAGAACATAGAAAAATATCTTTCTTCTGTTTGAATTTCAAGAATTTTGACGGAAAAAAGATATACATATTTTTTTTTAGTTTCAATTTGTGTTTAGAAACGAAATAAATTAATTACATAGAAATACCCGTAAGCATTATTAAAATTGATAAAGAATTTTTTAAATTTAAATATTCTTAACTTTATTTTTTTCATTTTTACCTCTCATTTTAATAGGAGAAGTGGCTGATAAATTCATTAATTCTTTAAAAAATAATCGAGATATACTTTTTATGCCGATTAAATTTTATTTTGTTAGATATTAGTGATATAAAATATTCTGATCTGTCGGATTCGGGCCATAACCACTATTGGCTGATAATTCCACTCGGTGATTAACTTCAATTATTTACTAGGATTAAATTCTTTCTATGGCAATATCTGCGGACGAGTTTTTAAATTGTCACTCCATCTGTCCGATCGGTCGATGAATCTAATGTAATATTAATTCTTATTCCCCGAGCACCACCTTCGAGCTAAAGACATCTACTGAGGGAAGTTAAGATGGCGGTATATGCACATCTTTTATTCTAAGCTGAATAATCGGTGTCGATTTGCAGGCAGTTAAATGTTATTTTTATTTTACTGCATTTGGCCATCTCATGGCATTTCCCAGTTTATTAAACCGAGAAATACCACCAGACGACCAAATACAGTATTAATTTTAATATCTCAGAAATTACTATATCGTATGGCTTAGATAATTCTACCCATAACCCGAATAGGCTGGGGAAAAATCTGTTGTATATATTTTATGTGATTGTTAACCAGCACCAAACTTATATGTCTTTTAATTTTAAATATATTGGAATCGATTGGAAAATAAGGTACACATAAACAGTGAAGACTAGAAAATACAATCCTCCAATAACTCTTCAATTCTGTCACGTATCTTAGCCAGATGCAATTTGTGCTTTTAAATGACCAATTTCTATTGTTTTACTTTATTTGGCCTTAACGTCGACTTTCATTAATATTAACGTTTATTATAGTTTGTTAGAACTTCGATAATTGTGCAGAAAGGTTAAAAGTTCTAAGCTTTCTGAAAATACAAGAATATTTATCATTATAACTATTACTATACATTATCATTTTTTTCTTTCGTTTGTCAACAAATTGTTAATGTTTTTATATATTACGGTCTGACTAATAAGACATTTCACGCCTCAACAGAATAAGTGTTTTAATTGCTAACATGTCTGAAATAATTGGAACAGCCAAATAATAAAAATATAACACAAGACATAGCTAATAAAGCACCGAGTAAAGTAAAAATGTAATTAAAGAACATGTTTTATTTAATTATATATGTACTGTATGGCGCTATTTCCAAACGTATTAAACAAATAAATAATTTATAAACAATATTATTATTATAATTAAAATATAATCATCAACAGTTTTTAATGGAATTGCTAGTCTATTAAGAGAAATCATTTTTGGAAGGAAGAAATTAAATTCATTTTTATTTACGCTTTACTCGAAATGTCGAAGATTTGACAAATTGAGAAAATATGGGAAAAACATTTAAAATAAATATTAGATTAAAGTGTGGTGGGTAAGGAATATTTAAACATATCTTTAAAAAAACCGTTTATTGATATTCATCGAATTTAACCGATTCCAACAAATGGAAAAACAAAAAGAAAAAAAGGCCTATCATTAAATTACCAATCAGTTAAATCAGTAATTGTTGTAAGACATCCAAGAAATCTAAAATTATTTCAAAACCTTCTTCGTTATTATTGAAGTCATTTGGCAATATTACACGCGCTTCAGTTCTTCTACTTCTTCAGAAGGTGATATCTTCCAGCTTCCTACTCATTCATTCACGCTATTAATTACACTAGCATTCGTACTTCTATTTTATTTTGAACTGTTGTCGGCATTTATTATATATCTGGTGTAAAGATTTCCAAGTAACACAAATGTAGTTTGCCTTTCTTAGTAGACAAACTATACTTAAATCGGAATTAATTATACTATTAATGTAAAACCGTATTTTAATTTGTTGATGATTAAAACAACAAATAGTAATACTGGAATCTTAGTCATTTTCCGACAAAATTTCTGACTATATAAACTAAAAACATGCGTTATCTTCTTAGCAAAAATTTAATTAATAGAATTTTAAAATTAGCGGAAAAAAGAAGAAAATAAATTCGATTTTAATTAAAATTTATCCAATATTTTTCTATAAAACTTTAAGAAAAAACTAATTTTCGATAATCTTCTTAAGTTGGTAGTGTTGGTGTTTCGATAGAAATTTTCTAATCATCTCGAACCGAATAAAAAAACAAAAAATTGAAATTTATTTTATTTCTATAATTTTTAAATGAGATGTAAAATTGAAATGATTACAGATTATTTATTATTGGAAAAGTAAGAAAATAAGTCAAAAAAATTTACCTCTTCTAATGAATTATATAGATCGTGGCATAAAGTTCACTTAGGCATTTTATATTTTTGAATAATTCTGCTATTTATAGAATCATCGTTTTAGAGAATGGTGGACAAATTAACAGTCCGACCATCATCAATGTATCGATAACTTCAATTTTATCTATGAAATCTTTCTGTCGAAAATTTCGATAAAACTTGAAAGGAATATAAACTTAACATATTTTGACATTCGTATACATTTTTATTTAAAATAATATAAAAATAATTGCAAAAACCAGATTTATATTATATTTTAATGGTGAAAATTCTATATATTTGAAGCATAAATCTGTTACCGTGTACTACTACTACTACTACATCTACTACTTCTATTACGAAATTGTTGTGAAGGAAGTAAATAAAAGCATAAATGATAAAAAATCAATATTTTATAATAAAATTTAATGTAAATATTTATATAAAGCTTAATCATTCTTAAGATAATTTAATTTTTAAAAAGTCAACAATTACATCGATTTGCATTAATCCCAAGCGCAAAAATTACAAAGTAGAAAATATTAGAATATTATCGAATGCGGCCGCTAATTCCTTCTATATCTTTTTTTATTTCAGAGACGTTTCTCTTTGAAAATTAATTTTGTGTGCATTCTGTAATTATATATTCTCTTACCGCTAACCTCAGCGGTTTTCTGACTTATCAAAAGTTGTATAAGGAGCTAGCGCTGCATTGTATAAGATCAAGAATTTCAACTGTAATTGCGACTGAAGATAGGTACAAAGAGTTAGTGTGACGTCAATGGTTAGAATGAATGACGCAAATACCGTAGTTTGTGTTATGTTGCTTAGCGACGAAAAATGAGAAATATTTACTGTGTTGTTAGGGTCATACTAATATCTGTTCTATAGAAAGACACGTTCAGTTTATATAGAAAATAATTTATGCTTTCTGTCTATCTTAATAATGTCTGCAAATTGCAATTTTCAAATAAAATTCTATACAGTTGCGAAGAAGGTCCTAGATCAAAGCCAACTTATTTGGCAAAGACAAAAAAAGAAAAAAATGATTATTCGCTGTAAGCTTACTAGAGATTTTATTTTGCGCTATTTTATAATTAATCTAAATGACAGGTCTTTCTTAATGGAATTTTGTTTGATTCAAATTTACAGATCAGTACATTTAATGATTTCTAGTAAGTGGGATAATAAATGTTGGCCACTATTTCTAATTTGTAACCATATAAAACTAAATGTATGCAAGTTCTACTTATCCTTACGTCGTTATGAATTTACCAAATTATTTGTCAGTTTTGAACTATTAATAATAACGATGGCAAAATTTCAACAAAATATTCTCAATGTTAACATTAAAGTATTTTTTTAAAATCTATTATGAAAGTAATGGCACAGAATACGATTTAAGACTATTATAAGTGATATAATAATAAATCTGTTTTATTTATTTATTTTTGATTTAAAATTCCATTACATTTATTTTTTAACTAAATTCATCTTTTAATGATATCGAGCAAAATAATGAACGGATTACATTTTTAATCACATTCTCGAAAAATTGTTTCATTAATTATGACTGTCAGTATAAATCATTTTTGTTTATTTATGAAGCAAAAAGTGTTAACTAGTTTGTCAAGATAATAGAGAAGGAGACTAATTAAATGTATTAAAGTCGGCAGGAAACGAATTATCTTTCATAATGGTGTTCTGTTAAATCTCAATTGTTGTGTTGATATTTACGTCGGTTTAATAGGAGAGGCATTTTCATAACAATAGAATTTTGATATGTATTAATGTACGACTTCTCTAAAGGATTGTTCTGACACATTAATAGAATTCAGCTCATTTAATGAATAATTCAAACTGAATTTTGGCAGAAATTATCTGATTAACTCGTATAAAGCGAGTTTAACGTTTCATGTTTTTATTACGCTATTATACTGCGTAATAAGTTAAACTATTAAAGTAAGGTTTCCTTTTTTTTCTTTTCTTTAACTCTTTGGTTGGATGTTTGCAGATATAAGAAACTGATGGTCTGGCTGAAGTTTAAAGAAATTCGAACATTAGAATAGAAATAACTAAACCCATGATTTCGATTAAAAAAATCAAATATTTAAAATATCATTTCAGAAACTTTTACAAAAGTTAATAATGAATATTTAATTTTATTTTAAATTTTGATTAATACTGGAGGTTTAGAGGGATGATTGTTCATTTATTTATTAATAAGATTAAGCATTATAAATGACTGAAAACGTTATGAATTCAAATAATTCCTTTAGTCTTTATTTCTAAGCGATAGATGCAAATATATTCTAATTGGTTTAAATAATTAGGAAACTGATGCATTAGATCCTTTATTATACATAAATAATATCTGCATATCTATTAAAACCTTAAATTCAATTGCCTAATTTATATAACTTACTGTTAGATAACGAAAACATATAAATCCATAGAAGATATATAAAGATAATTCGAGCCGCTATTAATCTTCATCTAAAATGCCCGAGAATCCATGTATCGTTATAAAAAATCATTTTAATAAAATCAAACTTTTTGGCCTTACTTTAATCAAAGCTGGTAAAATAGAGTTATAATAAAATTAATTTAAATACACTAAATATAAAACTAACAAGTAAGAGGTGTGTAGATCCAGTTGATAAATATCCGCATTATTATCATTAATATTTTTCAAATAGATGCCGGTTAAGTGAAAACAATAATCGAGCATCATTTAGCGAAAGTATGCTAATATACAAAATATTTACAATTCAAAATTGATAAAGTCTAAACTAGGTACTTGGCATAGATGTTCTACACAGATCTGTTCTCATCTGCAAATGGATATCATAATTTATTATTGCATATTGTCACCATAAGCTTCACCGAATTGTTCCAACCAAATTCTCCGCATATTTCCTCGATTATTTTTGATCCATGTTCAATTTATATGATTTATAATTTAATAAAGTTAATCTTTAGCAATAATGTAAGGTATTAATTGTACAATATTGCTCTCTTAAAAATGCTACACTGTAATGTTACAGATTAACAATAACGGATTTAGCCATTATTAAATTTAGTTAAACTGAAGTAATTGCTGGTGGAAAGGTATACAATAAAACTTCGATCTAACGTTCGTCGATCTAACGTTTTCCTCGATTTAACATTCTTTTTCTCCGGTTCCGACAAAAAATAGCGGAAAATAACATTAAAATGTTTCAATCTAACGTTTTTCGATCTAACGTTATCCTCTGTCTAACGTTCAAATTTTCTG
>WUQG02169657.1:0-23038 GCA_011317285.2 Androctonus mauritanicus
AGTTTTCTTTGCTTACTGAGCTTGTTTTTCTTATATATTTTATGTTAATGAAGCAAAGTAGTTCTGACAGTATAAGGAAGAATAAAAACTTATGTTTTATCTAAGAACTGAATGTTTGGAATAAAAAACACTCAATGGTGGACAATTAATTCAATATCAAATCAAAATCAAAAATAGACTCAAGGATGTTGAATAGATTGCATATTGTCCCACTTATTGCAAACAAGCAAAATTGCATATATGATTAATTTTATCAAAGCATTTCCTAATGATTGCATTTTTATATATGTATTCTGGATCTATAGTATGGATCCATAATTATTCCAAACTGCTTTGTTTTGTTAAGATAGTTATTAAACAGACTACTAATCAAGCACTTAACTGCAAGATGTGCTTGATTAGTAGTCTGTTTATAGTATGGATTTACAAAACAATGAAAATATTTTTTGTTTTGTAGGAAAGTAAACATAATTTTCTAAATGTGTTAAGTAAAAACCATGTTGTAGAAGTACCATATTATATGAGGGTTTCACCAATTTTCTAATCATGTTAAAGCAAAATCATGTTGTAGGAAACCATATTTGTAGGAGGGAAACCTGTATTCTACCTGAGTGCTAGAAATAGAAATTTGTATTTATTAGTTATTTAAAATGTATTAAAATTTAATCATTTTCATTATAATCAATTTATAATAAATGAATAACTAGAAATTAAGTATATCTAAAAATTAAGAATTCATTAAAAAGTATTACAAGAAAATTTTGTTTCTATCATTGAAGAGCTAATATTTTTTTTATTATAATTTTCTAGTAATTCTGATTATTTGATTTCTAAATTTGTAATCCTGATTTTATTTAGAAATATTTCAAATTACAATTAAATTTATTATTTGGAATTTTAGGCAAAAGTTCTTTGATTTTGGAATCTCAACAACCTGAAAGTTTGGAAAAAATCCAAATGTTAGAAGTATCTGGAAAATATCGTAGAGAAGAAATTGAAGAAACTACTACTCAAGCACCAGTATTTACACATCCCATGAAAAATTTGCAATTAATTGAAAATCAGAGTGCTCATTTTGAATGTCGTTTAATACCTGTAGGCGATCCTAAATTGAAAGTTGAATGGTTCCACAATGGAAAACCATTAATGAAAGGTAACAATTACTAAAACTTTTAGTTTTTAATTAGCATATGTATTTAACAACTTAAATAAAACATGTATTTATAATATTTTGCAGCAACCCGTGTAACCACTACCCATGATTTTGGTTTTGTTGCTCTTGATCTATCTTATGTAAAAACAGAAGATAGTGGTACTTATACATGCAAAGCAACAAATGAATTAGGACAGGCTGTGTGTTCTGCAACTCTTTTGGTGAAAGGTATGATATTTCATTTAAAACAGAAATGTGCAATTATTTTAACTGACAGATTAGATTTGACAAAGAAAGGTAAATTATAGCTTAAATTATATATTATGGATTTATAGAATTAAATAGATTTCTATATAATCTTACCATATAAAAGTCTAATTTATTATATAAATTCATAATATATATATATACTATTAAATAGCAGTTTAAAGAAATTGCATAATGTCAGTTTTATAATTATTGGCTATAATTATTTTTGTGTCTATAAATCATATTCCAAAAAAATACAGTTATATTAAATCTGCAAATCATTTATAAAAATTAAATGTAAATATACTGAACACTATTTTAACTACTGCATTCTTTAATTACTAAATAATTAAAATTCCATAAAACAGCACTTTCTAATGATTGCATTTCATCAACTATATGTAAATATACAGAAAATATCTATGAAAGCAGAGCAAAATTATTTATAAAAAATTCTAGAACATTTTAACCTATCACTTGTACTATTTTATATGAATGATATGTTAAAATGTTTTATATTTTACATATAGCTGATGATGGTACTGAATTCTGAAAATGTTTCTATTTAATAAAGTTATTTTTTGATCCATATTGTCCAACTTACTGCTTATACTCTTCTATTTTTTATCAATCAATAGATTAATTGATCAAAAGATCTGATCAATAGATTATTTATGTTATAATGTTATCACATTTATTCATTAATAATCTATTATAACATTGATCAGATCTATTGATTGATTGATCTATTTTTTATCTCAGAATTATCTGAAAATGCCTAAATTGTTGATCAGAAACATTGGAAATTACTATATTTCTATTTAATATTAACTGATGATCTGTGTATTAGTTGCAGGCATATTTATTTATTAAAAAAAGATTGATCTACATATTTCCAATTTTATTTGTGAAGCACCCATTAGATTAATATTTTTGAAATTATTTAAATATGAACATTCACATACATCTGCATATTTTTAATAATATAATTGAAAATAAATAGACATTTTAAAAAATAAATATGATACATCCAGCCATTGCAATAGGATGCACTACTAGGCAGTGGCAGACCTACAGCTATTGAGGCCTGGGACAGAAGTCTCCCTGGGGACCCCTTAATTGGAATGATCACCATACAAAATGTCAACACAAATATATAATTAACATATATTTAATTAAAACTAAATAGTTAAAATGATTTGGAAGATAAAAAATCTTAAGACTAAAGAAAAACAACTTACATCTACCAAACAAACATATATTTTAAAAATCATCTTCCCAAAATTCAAAGTCCCTTTTTTATAATCCTACATATAGGTACATATACTTAAAATTTAAGGTTCTTCAGAGGTCCCCTGATCAGAGGCCCGAGGTGATCTGCCACCTCTGCCTCCCTTGGTACATCATTGCTACTAAGTCAAACAGGATGCGACATAATTTCTTTATGTATTTTCAGTCATATTTTTGCAATATCTAATATTTAAAATACAAGTAATTCCAACTTTATGAGTTAATTCAGATCTGGAAATTGCTCATAAGTAAGAACTTATAAATCAAGAATCAATTTCTCATAGACATGATGTTAAAATCAGCAGTTCTGTTCTTAGCAATGTAATTTAATCACAATAAAATTAAACTATTAATGGCCTTTTATGATTACAAAATGATTTATTTATCTAAAGAAATGATAACATAGAACTTTAAAATTAAGTAAACTATAATAATAATGAAATTATTTATGTCATAGAAACATTAAAGAATTTTTATTCTTCATTATTATTGACAAACACGTAAATGAGTTTTTATACAGATGAACTACTGCCTGAGATATAAACAGGAAAGAAGTTATTTATATAAAGTAGTACTTCTACAATACTGTTTTTATATAACATAGTACTTCTACAATACTGTTTTTATTTAATACATTTAGCATTTATTCTCCTACAATACAAAACATTTTTATTAATTTTTGTAAATCCACACTATGGACACACAACACACACATAAAATGTAATCATTGGGAAATATTTTTCTTAAATTATTCATAAATACAATTTCACAAGTTTGCCTTGAGAGCATTTGTTTTCAATTTCAATTTGAAATTGAGTTAATTGTCAATCGTTGAGTATTTTTTGTTCCAAATGTTCAGTTTTTGGTTAAAAAGTAAGTTTTTATCCTTCAATACAGAAATGTAAAATAGAAAAAACTTTTTTATTCATAAAGTTTTTTGGATATGTTTAGGAACAATTGTTTTGTAGTGGATTAGATTACATATTTTGTAAAGAGAGCAGAAGATATACAAATTTTAAATGTAGAAAAAATTTAGAAAATGAAGTTGATATTGTAAAAAAGAAAAAACATTCTCATTTTAACTGAACAGCCAGTAAGGAAGATATAATATTAAATGAATGTTATAGACTGTATACTTTTTTTGTTTTATATATATTGCGTTTTTTTGGTTTTACATATATATTTTTTCTTTCTTTATATTTCATGTTATTAATAATCTTAATAAAAATTAAATTTCTTATGTGAAATTAAAGAAAGTTATTTATTTTTAATTGATTTTTAGAATGTAACATCCTTTTTTGCATTGGCTCCATATATCATATAACATGGTTTCACACAACACAACGTTTTTTAGAAACCTATTTACTGTAATTCATACTTTCATCCAACTGCTTTACAATATTAAGACTATCAATAAAGTATTAACTCAGCACTCTTTAGCAGCTATTATTTTAAGAATCTTTATTCATAGCAAACGTTTTCGGTGGAGTCTCCACCAAAAACATTTGCTATGAATAAAGATTCTTAAAATAATAGCTGCTAAAGAGTGCTAATTTAATACTTTATTGATAGTCCTATTTACTGTGTCATACAGGGGTTACCTGTAATCTGCCAGTAAAACCAGAAGGCACTTTTTTCCAATTTCTTAGCAGACAACAGAGTTTTTGCCACAAACTCAGTCATACTGTATTGCAAACACATGTATTTTGATTAAAATATTTTTTATGAATGTTAGTGTTTATTTATTGCAATTAAGTTTCATATTTTCAATTTTTGATACTTCATATTTAAGAAAAAATTTGAAAACTTGAGAACTCATAAAACATGAATTACCGATACTTATTAAAAATATTAATTTATGTATTGTCATTTATATTAACATAATTTTAACAAAAAAAACTGACATATAATAACAAGCTTATTTATCAAACCAAAATGATTTTTTATTATAAAGCACTTTTGGGTATTTTGGATAATATCCAAAAATGCTTTATAATAAAAAATCATTTTTGTTTGATAAATAAGCTTGTCATGTTTTATATCCTGAACTAGGACTTTATTAATAATAAATACATCATTCACAGCACATATGGCAGCAAAAAAAATCTATTTATCTTGAAAAATAGTAGTAACATTTTCAGTTATTAAATTAACCATCTTCAGCTACACAAATGTTAACAGACAAGATACAAAATAGAATACACTTCAAACAAAAACTAATTTACAAGCATTCAAAAAATTATTCTATGAGTATTGGAATGAAATTTTCAAAAGTTATATTCTGCCAGAGTTTTTGCCACAAACTTTGGTTGGTTTGTGGCAAAAATTTGGTTTCAAAAAGCAGTTTCTCTTCTTTGTGGCAAATGCCAAAAAAATATATTCTTTAAAATAAATTTCTGGCAGAATATAACTTCTCTATAAAACTAATTTATCTACTAACAGCACACTACAGTAGTTGTAAACTTCAAACGTTTTTATTGCTAACCTTTTCAACACCAATGGCATCCAATGGGAAAATGTTTGCAATAAAAACATTTGGAGTTTACAACTGCTGTAGTGTGCTGTTAGTAGATAAATTAGTTAAAAGTAATAACAAAGCAGTCTTAGTATGAATATTGACCTACCAGTGTAAATCAGAAATGCCCAAATTTATGGATTCCCACTACCAATATTTGTTACACTTCAATTTATCATAATAAACTTAAGGAATATAAAATAAAAGAACTAGAAGCAAAAAGGATGTTTGCATTGCTCAGAGACTCGAACCCTTTGTCATTTGTACCAATCAAATCACGGAATTTATCAATAAAAAATTGCTGTCAAAAGTACGAATAGTCTAAAGTCAAGGACTATCCAAATTTGTTTATACCTGATATAAAAAATACCAAGTATAGACAGTTGTATACTTATGTAGATCTTACATACTTAGCTAATCATTACTCATTAATTCCTAGGGGATTGACCACGTATCCAAATATCCTAATCAGCACAAACTCCCCCTAGTGGTTAAATTTTTTCAACAGTGGTCAATTAATAATTATTATTTTAATTTATACTACAGTGCCACCATCTACCGGATTAATAATTAATTAATTAAATTTGGGCTAAAGTGGCGCCATCTATTATTTAATAATTCAACTAGAATTTTTGACTGATTTCCTGAAATTAAAAATTTGCCTTGGCCTGGAATCGAACCAAGAATTTGGGGTACCATCCTGATGCCTTACCAGTTAGACTACCAAAAATTCTAGTTGAATTATTAAATAATAGATGGCGCAACATTAGCCCAAATTTAATTAATTAATTATTAATTATTAATCTGATAGATGGGGCACTGTAGTATAAAATTAAAATAATAATTATTAATCAACCACTACTGAAAAAAATTTAACCACTGGGGGAGTTTGTGCTGATTACATACTTAGATCCATATTTTTGTAGTAATTCCCTGAATTAGAAGAAAATCCACTCCTCAAAACCATAACACTGAAATATGAGAAAATGCAGGAAAATACATTTCACGCAAGACATTTATACACATTTTTTTTCTTTAGTTTTATCATTTTTTCATATATGTGTGTGTTTTATGTGCTTATTAAGTTAGTTTTAATTATTGATCTGGGTCCAGATCCTTCCTAAAAAACTAGAGATGTGGAACTCGGAATTGAATTCCAAGATGGTGACTGTTTTACTATATTTGACGGACTTATGTGTTTATTCTTTAATATAATTACTTTTATTGTTACATCTTTGTGATGCACTAGTATTGTATACAGTATGTTTCAACATAAATCTATTTTGACCTAGGCAAGATTTTGCTGAACAATTCATCTACTTAAATTGGAAACTTTTTTGTATATTGTAACTGTTGTTGAAGACCCAAATCAGGACTGAAAATGTTGCAGAAATATTAAAACATATAAAAGGCTTGTGTATATAATTTAATTAATATTATATAAATATTTGTTAAATAAAACTAGTATTTGTTTATTATAAGATCGATATTTAACATAAAATCTTATATGTTCCTTCCTGAGTCCTGCTGTCTATTCAGATGGATATATTTAGTATGTTTTTCAATACAAATGATTATATCAGTAAACTGAAATATTAGAAAATTACACATCAAATATAAAAGAAACTCATATTCATCAATATCACTGTTCATTACATTAATATTAGATTATTGATAACTTTACAGACTACAGTAAACTTGAAAAATTGTCTTTATTAATAAATTGATGACAATGACAACACTAACATGCAGTATCAGGAAATTCTAAACTTTAATATTTATAACGAACAAACATTTTCGGCTACATTTGCCATCTTCAGATTTGTTTTGTTCTCTAAATGTGAAGATGGCAAATGTAGCCGAAAACGTTTGTTTGTCATAAATATTAAAGTTTAGAATTTCCCGATACTGCATATTAGTGTTGTCATTTTCTTTATTAGTTTATAGGTTTTAGCAATTTATGTATAAGCTTTTAAATCAATTTATTATTGATATATAAATAAACAAAAAAAAAAAAAACAGGAATATTAATTAATTAGAGTTTAAAAAAATTAAGAAATAAAATTATTTAAAGTGAAAAATACTTAAATCATTTTTTCGAATTTTCTTTATTTTGGTAAGTTATAGTTTAACTTAAATGTTATAATATATTTAACAGCATATTATATTTATAAACTGCTGGTTATTGCATTGTTCCATATCAATAAAATAAATAAAAAAAGACGAATAACTACAAAATTATCAATAAAATATTTATATTCTTTAAGTGAAATGATAAATTATAATAAAATATTTTTTTACAATCAAAATTGCAACTCTTTATTTCGATTAATAATCAAGTTATAATGAAATTTTTAAAAAATTACAAAATCATCAATCCTTACCCAAAATTCTGGAGAATCTTTTGGACTAATAAGATTACTTTTACCCTCAGAATTCAAACCGAGCATTAACCAAGTAATTAGGTATATTAAAATATTTGAAGAAACTGTACAAGCATATCTGAAATCGTAACATTAATATTAGAATAAAAATAAAAATTGACAAATATTTATAATTAATGAATTTATATTTGCAATTATCAATGAGTTTATAAACTTTTAAAAATATCGCAACAATATTCTAATAAAAGAAAATTTATAATGCTTTATTGTAATGTTTTTAAGCCATAATTATAGTATTGTAAGCATGTAAGTTATTGTCATTATTAAAAATAAAACCAAAGTCTGTAGGTTTAAATAAAATATTAATTTCCTGAAAAAAAAATAAAAAAACAGAATATTCTATGCAAAGTTTTTCAGTTAAAATAAAAATTCAAATGGAATTTTATGAAGTTACTTAGAAATAAATGTAATAGTATATTAATGAATAAAATCTAAAACTTAAATATAGGAGATTTTTTCCACAACTGCTGAATGAACATTTTCGGTAAACCTGGTTACCATCTTACAGGTTATTACAAGACTTGTAATAACCTGAAGATGGTAACCAGGTTTACCGAAAACGTTCGTTAAATAAAGGAGATTTTTTTCCACAACTGCTTAAGTGTTGGATTTTATTTATTAATATACTATAAAGGTGTTACAGGCAGTTTTCTAAAGGAATTATATGAAAGTAATAAATGTAATATTTTAATAAAAATATATATGTGAGAAATAATGTATAATTTATATGATCTATTAAGTACATATTTCATAGGTTGTTTTGTTAATATTTGTACAGATGTTTAGTTATGAAACTTTTAGTATCTATATAATGAATCATTTGAGTATGATTCATCAGTTCTTAACCTTCACAGATGGTATAATATCACAATTTATGTTATTATATATTATATATAATTATTAAAAGCTGATTTTTTCTATTTATTGATATATATCGAAATAGATTAAATCAGACAAATTATGTTGAAGTACATAATGAAAAAAATAACAACAATAATTTAAAAATACTGAAAACCAAGCATTATTTACTTTATAAAAATGCTTAAAATAAATACTATACAATAAAAATATTCAATTATCTATTAAATTTTTATAATTGCATCTAATTATTTAATGCTTCAGGAATTAAAGAAATATTCTGGGAATCCACAAACACTTTAAGCAGAAAAAATACATAATTTAGTATTAGATATTTAGTGCATATATTAAGTATATGTATTAAATATATCTTATAATAAATTGTGTATTTTTCCTGTTTAAAAAGTCCTTGTAGATTCCTTCTATTTTTTATAGGCAGCAGAACTTGATAGTTTATGATTACGAAATATTCTGGTTTTGAATCTGCAAATTTAAGCTTTTTTTTCTTATAATTATCTGTTTTCATGATATGTTGTATAAAATGTTTTGAAATAAAACTTTCATATAATCTTTAAAGTAATTATTTTTAAATTTTCACTTTGTTTATTAAATTTGCATAAATTTATAATGTGTATAAGTTGAGTATCATTAATCTGAAATGCTTGGGACAGAGCATGTTTTTGATTTTTCCCGATTTTGGAATATATATGTTGGAGTTGAAAACGGGGAAAATACAATTTTCAGAAAAGTTTCCTTTTATTTGACATAAAAAACAAAGAATATAAATGCAACAGATAGTAAAAAAAATGTTTATTTACTATCTTTGAAACAATCTTATCATTGTTATCAATAGAGATAAATTATCAAATCTTCATTCAAATCAGATTTGATAAATCTTATATTATCAAAATTTTAATGATATATAAACAACACAACAGCAAATAAATAGTCATAGACATCTCGCATTGTTAATATTTAACAATTTACTAAATCACGACAGTGCACCATAGCTAAGTGTATACTATTGTGTCATCTTTCACAACACAAACAGTGATCATAATCCTATTCTAAGAGCTCTGCTATGAAAATGAAGTTATGGATTTTGGATTTCAGGCAGGGATACTCAACCTGTATTAATTTATATAGTCAACTCTCATATAACATGGTACTATAATATAGGTTCACTTTAACATTGTTAGAAAATTGCAGCAATCCTCACACAACACAATATTTAATATAATAAAGTTTCATATTAAAATAGTTAAAATGAGTGGTTTACCAAAAGTCCCTAAGTTTTTGCAAGAAGAAAACCATTAAATGTAATATTTATATATTTCCATTCTTTTTTTGTGAATCGATGTTATTGATTTGCTAATCATGCAAAAAATTATTGGAAAATTTCCATATTTTATGATCTCTTTAAATGAAAGAAACACAAAGTTAAAAAAAAAAGCTTCAAAAATGTTTAGTTCATGAAATTTACAAACTCTACTGTGCAAAAGTAACAAATCCAGATTATTGATTTTTGAAGAGAGTAGACTTACAAAATCTAGAAGCTACAGAAAAAAAATTCAGCAGTTGAGGATATTCTGCAACAGAGAAAAATTCTTGTTTGACTGTGCTTAGCATCAATAATGAGGAAAAACTTATATGTTAGGTAATATAATTTCATTTATGTGTTACAGTTGATATCGCAGTTGTTTCTCTGATCAAAGTGTTGAAAGCAGTCTTGTAGAATTGTTATTGATATATTTTTCTTAGCCTTCAAAATATATCTGTTTGTATTGATTTTTAGTCCTATATCTTAAGATTTTATATGGACCTAACTACTGTATTATATGACAGTTATCTGTACATACTATTTATTACATAATAGAAAAATCTGAAACTCAGGAAATGATAAAAGATGATCAAAATAATAAAAATTGTTATTAAAAATTTGCAACACTCAAAAAGGAAAAAAAATTATAGATCACTTAAATTTTCACATATTTGTTCTGCTAATTGAATAAAATTTTATTAATACAAGAGTAATAACATTAATTACATCAATTTAGCTCTAGCCAATCTCTAACTGAATAACTTTTACGGCCATACTCTATTACACATTATTTTATATAACGATATGAAAAATTTGTTTGTTGATAAAATGTTTTTAGCATTAGATAAGGATTTGATGTATATAAACATCGGATAATTTATGCTATTGGTTGCAAATTAGGAACTGAATCAAATATAATTTCTAAATTTTAATTAAAATTTTTTTCTTCTTTTTATAAAAGTTTTCATACTTTTAACTGCTTTAAAGTAACATATAAAATCGATAAGTTACTTTAAACATCATATGAAACAACAGATAGTTAACAAATTAATACTGATCCGCACTTGCACAATAACGACTTTCATCAATTTTATTTTTTACAATAGTAAAATTTGCACTTTATCAAATCAAATTTTTTGAATATCTTTATCATTTTATTTTTGGCAATATGAACTGAGCTGAAATCATATTCATCTTGAAAAGCACTTAGAAATTACACTGAAGAAAATTCAAATGAAGAAAACCTTTTCATAGAATCCCATGGCTAGAAAATAATCAAGAATAGTATTACAACGTTTAGAACAGCAGTCTCAACTCATTTTCTTCAAAGGGCCTATTTAGACATTTTTGATTGGTTGGGAGACCACATTTAAAATTAATGTCTTATGGAGAAAAAGAAAAATTTTTTGATGAGGTAACAAAAAAAACCGAAAAGTCGAATATAACTATATTTTAATTTCCTTAAAATGATATAATTTTTAATATGAATCGAGACGTAATGTTATTTATAAATTATATTAGTTTTTATAAATTTGAGTGATAATTTTTATTGAAAAATTCTGTTTTACTGAATTCTAATACCATTTATAAAAACACTTGAAAGTGATCTTTAAATATTTCATGAAAAATGGTTATAATTGTTTTTCTAAATCTATTTTATATATTCCTGCAATCATAATAAATGCTATGTAGGCTGCAATAAAGGATGTAAGGAATTACATATAGCACACTGATCATGAATTTGAGACCTTTGATCTTGTAGTTTCTACCTTTGAAGCATTTTCGAAAATATCGATTTCTATTTTTAAAAACAAACATCGATACTAATAAACGATATCCAATGCATTATATGTTATAAAAATATTTTCAATTTAGAAAAAATGAAAATTAAATAAACTTTAACAGGTCAAAATGATTTTCTATCATCATCAGTTGTTCTCAAATCATAGTTATATATTTTTGTAATAAATTTCTGAATTATTAAATATAAGATAATGTTGCCAGTGCATCAAGAGAACTGATTTGTGATACATTATAAAGATTTTATTTTAATAATAAAATATTGCTTTTTATAAAATATAACATACATTACATGTATTTTTTGATTTATTTTTATACAGAAATTCATAATAAAGTAATAAAATTTTATTAATAGAGTAGTTCATTATTCCCACAGAGATCTGATTTAAACTTGTCTTAGTATGATTTTTTGATGGTTTTTATAAAATTATTTGTAATATGCCTTAAAGGAATAAATTTATAATAATAATTGATTAAATATAGATAGTTTTTAACTTATGACTGGTTTTGAACTGCTTTGCTCATAAGTCATTGTAGTTGTAAGTCAGGAATATCTTAATATATTTATCAATTGTATAATACTAGTATTCATTATAGTGTCATAAACTTAACAAATATAAAGTCAAAGGAACAAGATGTAAAACAGTCATTGCTGAGATTATCAGACCAATTTGCATGGACTCGACTTATATACATATAAGTTGCATATCGATCAATTATACAACTTATAGATTGCTTTATGGTCATGAGTTAATGGTGTCTTAAGTTGAGAACAATCTATATATGATTACTGTTATATAAAAAAACAAATATAAAATAAATCTAAACATACATCAATTACATAACAATAATAATAATACATAAATATTAGATAAAAAAAATTTAAAAATATTTCACAATAATAAAAGATTCAATGTACGTTACTTCGAGAATACCAAATACAGTCTGTTATTAGATGGTATCTAATTTGAAGTAGACAATACAATAATCCGACATTGGAGAATTGATCATTTCACTTGCCTCTGTTCTGTTCTTAGATTAATTATAAATTATAGCTTTACTGTTATATATTTTACGAATAAATAGCCATTATAATCGAAAAGCGAGAAAAATTATTTCTGATATTTCACAAAGAAACAATGTAAAAAATATCATATTAGAATTAAAATTAAATACAGCAAATGAATACTTTTTATATGAGCTCAAGTATCATATCTTATAATTTAAAAATATATGTTAATACCTTTTAATATAAATATTGCATATAAAATGTAAATTAAATAATAGATAAATAAATTAATTATGATAATAATAATATATATATATTTAATTTACTTATTGTATATAAATATACAATAAGTAAATTATTATTATTTAACCAAAATTTTGGCCTTACAGAATTTAATTTCATGTTACTATACTAACAAATTATTGTTCAAAAAATATATTATTTTTATAGAAGTTTATAGATTTTAAGTGCTTATAAATTATCTTATTTTAAATATATCATCGTCACGTAATAAGTTATTTATATAATTCTATATAGGATAAGAAAAATAAAAGTGATGATAATAAAAAGATAATTTTTTTCTTATTTTCAAAAACTTTTAATTTTGAAATGATAAACATATTTTTTATTATTTCGATTATAATTTCAAATAAGTTTTATTAATAGAATAGTATTTTTAAAAATAAGTTTAATTTTGGGTCATAAGGTCATTGCAAGAATTAAAATGAAGTACTGACATAATTTTTTTTTTTTTTTTTGAATTGCATGCATTGTATTTTTATAATGAAAGATTCGCGTATATTTAATGAGCCATGTAAGATCATTAAAATAACTAAACCAGGAAGTTAAGAAAAAAATATAAGAAATATTAAAATTGTTATGGTTTTTAAATAAATAGAAAATTATAATTAATATCATATATAAATATCAATATCGAACATAATTTAAATTTCTTTAATATAAATTTACATAAAACTTGTCCAAATAAAATTTTTCAATTAAAAATCGGAATTTAAAATCACAAATTAAGTTTAATACCTGTATGCATTAAGTTCTACTCTTTCTGATGATATTGGTGTTAGGTCAGGAATAAGTGACAGATGTGAGACTTGAACTGCAGCCCATCCAAACTGAAATATGATGATAAATGCTGCATAATATATAAACTGTGCATTTTGATGGGAATTACTGCAGCCAACACATTTCAGAAACAAGAATGGAAAGCTTGTCAACACACAGAATGTACCTGAAAGTTATTAAATTTAATTTTGTATAAAATTTTAAGTATTTTTTATTTATTATAAGAAAATGAAAAGGGAAAAGAGTGTAATACGACTTACCTAATAAATGCCAAGTTTTTCGTCTACCGTATTTACAAAAAAATTGATCCGGTTTATCAGATTCAATTCCAACAAAAGGTGTAGCTAAGGCATCAGCTATCTGTCCAACGAGCAAAAGATCGCCAGCAATACTATTATCAAACTGCAGTACAAAATGTTGATATACTAGTAAATATGTGAACCACATAGATGCACACAGATCATTAAACACATGACCAACACTATAAGTTATTCTTGTGCGAAGAGTCAATACATGATGAGTGGCAGGTTGTCTTAAAATAGATTCACAGTCTTCCATTTTTCAATGTGAACTTATTTAATTTATATTAAAAATAGAGAATAAATAGATAAAATCAGTTTTCCATAAAACCACCTAGAATAAAAAAAAATTCGAATTTATTATAATAAAAATATTTTATAGAAATTTAAACTAAAAATATAAATATGTATTGCTATAAAAGGATATCCTGTATTTATGACTGAAATATGCAATTTATTAAGTTCTTTCTCAATATGTATTTTCCTTTACAACTGAAATTTATTATTACGACATATTTAAAATATATATTTAAATTATTTTAACTAAATCATCTATTTAATCAATTAATTATTTTATTATTAAA
The DNA here is from genome assembly GCA_011317285.2 of Androctonus mauritanicus. Taxonomy (NCBI): domain Eukaryota; kingdom Metazoa; phylum Arthropoda; class Arachnida; order Scorpiones; family Buthidae; genus Androctonus; species Androctonus mauritanicus. The sequence continues at coordinate 14,603 of WUQG02169657.1, forward strand.
CTAAGCATAAGCATAAAGTAACCAAATGACAATGTCACACTTCATCACATCTATCACAAGAAGAATAATAAAAATTATTCAAGTATGAATATTTAAAAAAGATCTAATACAGCAACAATTAAATCAAATAAGTACAATACAGATTTAAAGATATAACTTCTGATCTTGTGATATTTATAATTTTATAAATTTACGATAGCAAATAATAATAAAATAATAATCTATGATATTTAATCTTATTTCAAAATTCAATTTATTTTATGATAACTACTGAATAAACATCATCCAAATATTGTTTATCACACAAATCTTTTTTTTTTAATGTGTCAGTCTTTATTCAAAATTTATATTTTTGATTAGATTAATCATCAAAAGGAACTATACAAGCTGCTCAGCATGCAATAAGTTAGGTTTTAATATATTATTAATAAACATGATTAATGATCAGAAAATTTAAATAATATGGTAAGTGTGTACAATCTTTATTGGGATGATGTTTAATATGACATACATTGTAAGTTTATATACATTAACGGATCAAATATTTGTGTTCTCTTTGATGCTCAAGCAATTTCCTCATTTTACTTATGATTATTTTATACCACAGACATTCAATAGAATCAATAAAATCTATAAATAATAACACAAATGCTCAATATACATGCTTCTAACTTAACTGCTTATTCACTTCAATACAGGAAATAACATACACTATAAAGCAGCACCTTCAGCAGTTATATAAACAAAAAAACTCCTTTATTCATAGCTAACGTTTTCAGCATGTATATATCATCGTCTTGTAGCTTGATGATGGTGTATACATGCCGAAAACTTTAGTTATGAATAAAGTTTTTTTGTTTACACAACTGCTGAGGGTGCAATTTTTTAGTGTATGTTATTTTTGTATTTAATACACAATCTTACTATTTTATTATCACGGGATCAGCAAGCATTTTATACTCTTATAGAGTAAATATTATAAAATCAATATTCCTATCAAATTCTAAAATTCATAAACATTTGGTACAAGTTCAACTTACCTATCTTATGCCTCTAAAGTGGCTGAATGACGAATAATTTATATTCCAATTTTTTTGTCCATATATTATACAATCATATTAATCGTGCTTAATTTTTATATTTCTTCTGAAGAGAGTATATAGGATGAATAACACTATATAACATTATTCACCAATTTAGAAGCATGGGATAGATGAGCTGAATTTGTACCAAATTTTCTTTGGACTGTATTTACATATCATATTCTGAAACAATGTAACAAAACAAAGCTAACATATAGTATAAATATGAGTTTAAACTACTTTAACTTATCTTATATAATTTAAAATATTAGGTAGCTTAAAATTCCTACTTCAATTATCTTTCAAAATATCAGTATTGATTGTTAAATTAAACAATCGCTTATCGTTATTTTCATATTAAACATATTTCTTATAAAATCTGAAATCTTATCTTAGTCTTTTATCCTATCTATAATCAATATGTTTGAAAAATAATTTTATTAAACTTTGGGCTGTTTTCAATCAGTAATTTTATCTTGTGCAAGGCACAAGATAATATCAGGCCATTATAAAATCTAATCCTGTATCACAATTGCTTTGTTAATTTTGTCATGACATCACGCATATATGATCATCTTTCTGTAAGCATATAAGAAACATAAAATTGCAAAATTAAAGAGTTTGAAGTGATTTTTTTTTGTCCCAAGCGCGCGTCGCGTCGCGTCAAATTTCGCGCGGCGCGGAATAAAAAAATCATTTAATTTAAATCTGTATCCAGTAAGTATTAAAATTATTTTAATTTATTATTAATTACCGTTAATTTGGCGTTTACAATAAATGTTAATAAGTATGACGGTAAGAATAAGGAAAGACTTACTTAAAAAACAGTTTTAAAAGTAAAATTTCAAAGCGCATCAATGCTCATAACACCTACTTACTGTATTTAAAAATCTTCTTTCGGATTTGATTGTTCAATCTATTCATGAAAAATAATAATAATAAAAATAAAAAAGGAAGTAGAAAGTCGTCTTACCTGTTTGATAAATAGAACAGCTGATCCGCTTCTTCTTTATATATAACGAGACATTGCATGTAGGAGTTCGTTGAATTAACAGCAGACATGCTGTACAGTAATCTGTTTTTAGTTTTTCTATTGTATGACGTCACGAACTCGTGCTTCAGAAAATTGATAAATTGTACGAAATCATAAGGAACTGAAGGTCGTTATTCATCAGAAATGATAGTCATTTCGTAAACAATAAAATGCGAGTGCACCGACCAGCAATAGATTACTAGTACAGAGAAAAATACAACTACTTGTCATCATTCAGGTGTTTGTGTTGGTTAATGTTGTTGATGTCATCGTGAAATTTTAAAAGTTCTTATATTCAGCCTATGCTAACGTTTAAATACGGCATATAATATTTTTTGAAATAATATTATAATAGAAATAGATTACTAGATTATTAAATTTATGATATGACCTCAAACGCGAACTCTGTTACGTCACAGAATTCAAAACTACCTGTATATACTTCCGTTATGTTTTTGGAAATTATTTGAGAAAACCATCGACATATATCTTTGTAGAAAACAAAAAATTTATTTTTATAAATAAATTGCCAAATTATTTAAGAAACGTTTTATTTATAATTATTAAAATTAGTAAAATTTATTGATATATATTTTTATAATAATTAAATTATAAGAAGGAGAATTTTTCTAATTTTTCAAACATAAATATAGTATGGAATTCATAATAAATATCCTCATCACTTTCAGTTCGATTTGTTTAATATATTTCGCCGAAATATATTAAAACAGATTGGATTTTTCCAGTAAATCTAAATAATTTTGAAGAATTTTAATATTTTTAATAAATAGAATACTAGAGAATACAGGATCATTACGGGATCATTTATCCAGAATGTTCGGGATCCGAGATTTTTCAGACAAGAACTTTTCTGGAATTCCTAAAAACCTATTATAATAGTTAAAATATTTAAATAAATGTTCGGAGTTTAAACGGAAAATATTTATTTAAATTAAGGTATTTTGAATCAATTAGCACTTTACAGAAGCAGAACTTAATACAAAACAGCTTGAACTTACCCATAGCAACAACGAATCGTATCTCGCTCATTCCTAGTTCCGCTGTAATTGATGTGGCATTACGACGGCTATAATCGCGCGTAAATAAATTTAGAAATGTGTAATTTATATACTGTATATAATAATTTAATTTACATTTTAAAATTTTCAAAAAAGTGCGAGTTTTTCAATTTCGATTTTACCCGGTATCTGATAACACTGAGTGAGTTACATTCGCATGATGATATACGTTATAATAATATATCATTCTAATGACAAAAATTCAAAATGTGAATCGAGATTACGATAACGATATTTGAAAAATAGATTGAATGTCATTATACAGCGAGAAACTGAATAGAATGTTTTCTAAATAAGGGTGTGGAATCTCTGCTCAGGCTATGATTCCAATGAAAGAGAAAGATTACATGCTAGATGTTTGTGTATTATTTTTTAGTTTTAAATGTTTCGTTATGGTGATTAAAGTATATAATAATAGCGAACGAAATTATAACTTTGTTTACTGAAACATCGGCATTCAATATAGTCGCCATGTTGAAGCAACACGTGCAGGAATTCTGCACTCTTACTTTATTCAGGAACCTAGCCTGTTTTCTGATCTTTCCGGTTACTGTGACGCCGGATAATTGATCCAATATTTATTATTTAATCAAAATATGACAAAAAGTAGTTTTAAGCTACCCTATAGAAAATTTTAAATAATTAAAAACTTGATTGTTTACGCTAATTTTAAACATTGAAGAAAAGATTTGTGGTTTTTTCAGTCATTTTAAATAACCACACAAATTGGATAATCTAATTTATTTATGAATTTATCAAATATTTTTTGCATAATAAGTGAAAAGTATTTATAACATTTTAAAATTTTCATGACATAATGCATATAAAAATTAACTCCAAGAAAAATTACTATTAAATAAACTTTTACTGTATAATTTATATGATGTAATTTTGGATTATTTTCGAAACGAAATTCATTACTCTTTTGATGTTTTATAAACAGTACATCCAGTAGGAATAATCGTACTGGATATAAGTTAGGTTAGTTTGGTTAAGCCGCCAAATCGCATGAATGATATTCTATATCCGGCGGCGGCCAGTTACAGAGCCCATCACAGGCTGGCCAAAAGCTATGATGGGGTCAACCGGATGATTGAAAGATGGGGTTCAACGTACCGGGCCCTGATCACTCTTGAAAAACTGGAGATGTGGGATCCGGATTTGATCCCGGTCCTCCAAGGTGGTATGTTACAGCTTTACCACACGGCAATCCGGCCGACCGTACTAGATATATTATTGAGAAAATCGCTTTCTCTATTGATTCCAAGTTTACTTTATATATATATATATATATATATATATATATGAAAATAACCATCATCAGTTTAATTTTCCTGACTCAGCAGCAATGATAGAGAAGAAATTCTTGAAGATTTTATTCACATCTATATAGGAACGTGATTTTCTGCCGAATTTATCATTAATATCTTTAAATATTTTGATATAATACATAATTTAAATTAAATACTGTATTATTATCTATTAGTTCACATTGAGGAATTGCAACGAGAGGTGAAATATTTATTTATTTTTAACTTGTCCTGCTTTAATTTATTATATATATATATTCTGCATTAAAACGATAACAAAAAAATTATACGTTTACTTATTCAGCGTAAAATATAATTAAAAAAATTTCCCGTTTGATTTATTTCGGTATTTTACTAATTTTATAAATAAGATATCATGCATGAAACCTGAGTCTAAAATTAAAATGTTAACAAGAAATTAAAATTATTTTCTGAAAAATTATAGTTTATAAACAAATATTGTAAGTGTGTTATTTAAAGATTTTAATTTTTTGAATGAATGAATTTTCATAGAAGGAAAATTTTTTAAATTTTAGCTGTTTATCGATTACTGTATCTGATAGTATAGTAATTTCCATTATAAATAATAATTGCAATAATAATAATAATTGTTTTTAAATATTTAAAAAAAATCATTATAAAGAATTTGAAATGTTTTAAAACAGAATGAAATCTCTTTAAGATAAGATAAGATTATTATATGCAAGTCAGATTCTTAAATTTGTGTTCAGGATTTTTTTCAGCAATAGTATAATTCAATAAAATGTGTTCTGCATCTGATAGTTCTTGTTATATTCTTCACTGTATTGTATATTAAATATAAAAAAAACCAAGTGTACGTTCATAGTTAAGAAAAACATATACCTACATTCAGTGGCGTCACTAGGGGATATGGGGGTGCGTCCTGCACCGGGTGACACCATCATGGGGATGACATCCAATGTTTTCAAATATATGTTAAAAAATTACATTTTTATTCAAGAACTTCAGCACTGAATTTGTCCGAATTTTTTTTAATGTTTTTTGTCTCGTTTTCATATTTGTGCTTTTTTTGTCAACAGATGACGTCACATTCCATTCTGGAAGAATACAATATGACTGAGCCAAACAAGCCCTTCCACAGGCTGCCCACCCCTGCGGAGGGGCCAACCGGATTATGGAGGACGAGGATCGACGGGCCGGGCCCGGAATCTATGATAAATATTTTCAAGAGGTGGTACCCGAGACTCGAACCCGGGACCTTCAGAATGGAAAGCCGAAGCATATCCACGTGGCTAATCTGGCTGACTATGCTTTGTTTTTTTGCTCAACAGATGACACCGCTTTCCACTCAGTAAGAGTACTAAGTGGCGGGGTGAAACAAGCCCTTCCACAGGCTGCCCACTCCTGCGGAATGCAGCCTGTGGATTGTGGAGGACGAGTATCGAAGGGCCGGGCCAGGACCCCAAGATAAATATTTTCAAGGGATGGAACCCAAGACTCGAACCCGGGTCCTCCAGAGTGGAAAGCCGAAGCGTTTTCACGCTTCGGCTTTCCACTCTGGTCGTCGGAATCTGGCCGACAACCCAAGTTTTGGTTAGTTGTAGCGACTCATTTGTCATTTTGTCGAAAAATTGTTTTTTATTCTTTTTTTAATAGGAAAATTATAGGCAACAGATATTGAAGAACATTTTTTTTTATTATTTGATGCACATGGATATACAACCTTCGATATACAGTAATAATAAAAAAGATGCATAATCTATTTTCACTGATTTTCACCAATTTAAACTTTATTTAGGTACGAAAAAATATAAATTATTTTTTTCTTAAATTTTAAATTTGTTTTTATTTTTATTTTTTTGTTCACAAAGGAGGCTCTTTAATTGAACGAGACCCTGGGCTGCAGCCCATAAAGACCATCCCGCCACTGTGTACGAAGATACAAAGTGAAAAGTTAGGACGTTATAGTTCTGACGTGTGGTCACTTCGAAGGCATCGGCAAAAGAGGGTGGTTGAACTTTCGCGCCGACCTCTTCCAAAATTGGGGCGACATCTGTTGGTCCGTTTCTTTTACTGTTGACCTTTTCGAACTTTCATTAATCGGAAGTGCTATTTTCTTGACCCGACTGCAGAGATGGCCATAGTAACAACCGAAACATTTTTACCATGGTTTTTACTGATCAATCCGGTCTACAATTAGTTAGATTAATTACGGTTAAGTTGCCAAATCTTAACCCGGATCCATTAAGATCTGCTAATCATAACAGATCCGAGTTTCCACATCTTCAAATTTATTTTGGGAGAGTTTGGATCTGATCATACAATACTATCCTATTAATAACATCTGACTCGAAAATGCACAAAACAAAAAGGAAAAGAAAGATAATTATTATTCTAAATTTTGCTTTAAATATAGGAATCACTTCGTACTCTGAAAATAAAAACTTTCCAATAATTAATATATAGACAGGTATATAAGTAAAAACATTGAAATATGCCAAATGCCTCTGATAAAATTATTTAGATAACGCTTACATAGGAACATACGGCATAATTCAAAGTTCTAATTTTCAAAATAGTTTGATTTATATACACTTAAAAATACTATATGTGAGATTTTATTAATTGTGCAACTTTAAAATATTATAAATTAATTTATAATAAATCAATGATATTCCGGTGCATAATCCTGTTAATGTTGAAATGCAGAAAAACAAGACCATGATAGTCACTGATCTGTGTCTTATTACAGAAAATAAAATGTTTTTTAATATAAATTTTTTATGCAATGAACAGAAACAATATTTATTTCATTTATAACCGTGTCGTATATTTTTGTTTCAGCGTGCGATGTATTGACTAGAGCATGAAGTCATGCGTAGAATTATAAATATGCATATGCATGGCTACATATAACAATTATAGACTATCATTCGAATGCTATAAAAAAATTCTTCACTCTGCGATTAAAAAACTTTTTACAAGATATTCTGAGCTTTTTTTTGTTGTTCTTTTGTTTTATACTGCTTCCTAACTGGAAGTTACTAAAGACAAGGTTCTGAAGACAAGGTTCTCACACTCGTGGAGGAGAGTTCTCACACTCTTCCACGAGTGTGAGAACTCGTGGAGGAGTTAGTCTTCAGATGAAGGACCCCCTCCCGAAAAACTTATAGATATGAAACTTCGAATAGAACACAGTCCTTCAGCTAGTAAGCCAACGCTTTACTATAAGGATATCTGGCAGTCGAATATTTGAGGTCATTTCACTGTCCTAATTAATTGAAATTGTTATATCTTTCAAGAGGACTTCGTGCTCAAATTGTCAACCTCATTCTTTAATTATTTGGCCGACATTGATGGTTTACCAACACATAATGACTTTGAAATAGCCGATCAATATTCTTATGAATTTGGTAGTATGACTGCAGTAGCAATTTACTCGATGGTTTGATCCTTTCAAAAGTTTAGTAGTAGTCTAGGATTTTTTGAATGATTTACTTCTTAATAAGCATTATCAATATCTATCAATATGAAAAACGATGCAATATAAAATCAAATCATATCCTAATTTAATTTTGACAATACTTAATTACAACGCGAAAATTTATTAAAGCCATGAAGCGAATCATATTTCATGTTTTATATGTAAATTTTCAGTTGTACTTTGTCAATTTTGAAATGTTAATGTCGGTCAGATGGTCTCATAGTTAGATTAAGTTAGTTTAATTAAGCCGCCATATCGCAAGAGGGATATTCTGTATCTGGCGGTGGCCACTTATAGTGCCCATCACAGGCTGGCCAACACACACCCGTGATGAGTTCAACCGGGTGGTTGAAGGATGAGTTCAACGGGTCAGGCCCGGAATCCCCCTCAAAAACTGAAGATGTGGGACCCAGATCCTTCAGGGTGGTAAGCCACAGCTTTACCAAGCCGCCCTCCGGAGACATGG
>WUQG02169768.1:0-23034 GCA_011317285.2 Androctonus mauritanicus
TTCTGAAATTAGAAAAAAAAAGAAAAAAAAACACGTTGAAAGTACGGATGATCATTGGGGAGAGGAAAAAAAAATTGTTTTTTGGGGAATCAGAAAACTGTAAAGGATATTGCACAAACATTTGACACATTGTATGCTCTATAAACATTGTTTACATCAACTAACTGTTAACAAACGTCAGAGTTACTCGGGTATCACCGTCCTTCGAATCTTTCTCTTCGAATCAACACCTGGCTATGGATATAATGTTATGAACTATGTACTTACCGAAATGTCATATCCGGTATCAAATTTTCTTTTGATTTAAAACTGATTTTATGTTTTATGCAAGCACACGAATGACTGGCAGATAGTTACATCCAATAAAACTATTAATTTACGCAAATTTTAATTACTTAGTTTTGAATTAAGTTTACAAAGTATTTTTTCACGAACAAATTTCCGAACTGTAATAATTCTTTTAGCTGGTGACTTAGGTTATAAAATTGCGCATAGTTTATGTAAATTTATCATAAAAGGTGTGACATGTAAAGCATCTCAAGGAAAGAGAAAGAGAGAGAGAGAGAGATAGTTACTTCTTTTCAAAAGAGATTTAACTCTAAAGAAATAAACGGTTTAAAACAGCAAAGTCCAAGAGAAATTTCAACAAAAATCATTATTTTTCTACTTTTCCGACGACTAATTTAGCGCTTTCAACTTTGTACAAGAATATTTATATATTTCCCACGTTCAAATAAGCAGTTTAATGTTCTCTGAAGGATAAACAAACAGTTTATTCAATAAGTTACGTCGACTTTACCGAGAAAAGGCTACAACTCTGAAGATCCGAACGAGTATATCGAAAATAAAATATATATAGGATATATATATATATATATACACATATATATATAGTATTAACAATCTGTGCTCATCGTTGTTCCACAAGATAAAAATCGCTTCAACTATGCAAATTTTTGTCTGGGTAAATAAACCGAAAACAGTTTTTCCAGCTGGAAACAATTAGAAAATTAGCAGACATATTTAAATGTCTACATGGCAGAGTTAAAAATTAGACCTATGCCATTTGTTTATCGCAATTTATAGATTTAAAACTATGGAAAAAAAGTTCTCATTCACGTCGAAGACAATTGTCATAATTTTTCGAAACAATCGGTGGAATATTTTCTTGACATTCTAGCTCCTGTTAGCATTGATATACGTGTTTCTCTTATGAAATTTTATTAGCTTAATGAAAATTGTTTGTTTTAAATGTTTAGAATTGCAGCAATTTAATTTTTTCAGTTTACAAGTACAAGAACTACGAAGAAAAGAAAAGATTAAACAATTCCACGCCGGAAGAAGTCACCACATCGTCACAGAAGAGTATAGAAGCGGAAGATAAAGTAACTAATGCCAAGCCGCCGTATTCGTACGTTGCCATGATCACCATGGCTATCAAAAGTTCTCCAGAGCAGAAACTACTTTTGAACGATATATACGAGTATATAAAAAAGAAATTTCCGTATTTTTGCAACAAGGACATCGAAAAAGCTTGGAAGAACAGCATCAGGCATAATCTGAGTTTAAATCAGTGCTTCAAGAAAGTACCGCGCGAAGGTGGAGATCGCAAAGGTAATTACTGGACGATAGATCCAAACGTTGGCGAAATGTTTGAGAATAATAATTACAAGAGGAGACGACGTATGAAAAAGAAACCTTATCAGCAAACGTCACCCGCAATAACCAAAGAACATTTTCCCGAAGCTTACAACTCATTATCGTTGGGCCATAATTCATATTTGGCTTCGAATTATACAGCAGTTTCGCCAAGTTGGTCTCTGACACACGTTCAGTCTCCAGGTTATAATTCATGCCAGAGAATGGCAGCAGGACAACCTACTCTTCATTCTTCATACACACACGTTCAACCGCAGTACGATACAGGACTACAATCTCTGCAACTAGGAACCATGAGCGGATACGCTCCACACACTTTTAGCGGAGGAGCCGCAATAGGAACTTTTCCAGGAAATTTCCCTTCGTGCAGAAATCAAACTTCGACAGATGGAATGCATACTTTCCACTACCATCCGTGGACTGAAAACCGGATTCTTGATGACGGAATGAAGAAAGGATTCTTATATCACAAACCCGAAGACAGTTTACTTAAAGAGGGACAAGTGGAAGGAAACAGGATCTTTTACGCTTAAATTTTTACTCTTTAATGCTTTGCAACCGTTCCGCTTCTTTAAAGATATTCCAAACTGAGGGTAGATAAGTCTACAGAACTATGTGATATGCAGAAATTTCAATTTATATTTCAAGCGCTTATGAGATCTGTACGCTAGATATACAGTAGCTGCATACGTAAAGTGTCGAACAAAAAAAAAAATATGTACAAGTATTCAGACAGTATTGTCATTTTAATGTGCTATTGTAAAAATTTCCATTGGAAAACGAAGAAATTCGAGACAATAGGATCGATGTAAGAGTTGTAATTGTTTAATTATGTTCAATTATAAAATTTACTTTCTTATTAAAGCTTGTTATATTTTTTTAATTGGTTCTAATATAAAATAAAAATGCTAAATATTAAAATTTAAAGTGTATAGTTTTTGACAATTAATTTTTAGCATTAGTACAAATAATTTATAGGTCTATATAATGCTATTTAACTTGACTCTTACGCGGTTTAAATGAGATTTTTAATATTGTTTCTATGATGATTCTAACAGTTGTTATTAACATATTTGACGTATGCATATAAATTTAAGTTATGTATTGTTCCGAAGTTATTAACAGCTTAAAGTTTTTTCTGTATAGAATTGTAGCAATTTACAGTTTTGCAGTTTACAAGACGTGAGAATATTTAAGGTTAAAATAGTACCAGATAGTACCAGAGATGCTTTATTTGTATGGAATCAAGATCAATAATGTTGGCCTACATGTGTTGCTCTCAGAAGAAACGCATTTTGTATAAAATATCCCAAAAAATGTTTCGACAGATCGCATTTTTTTTATTCAAAAATTACGAGTTTATGAAAAAATATCGCTTGGATTATGAGTAATGACTTCTTCATAACTTGATGTTTCTTCGAAATAATTACTATCTACGAATTTTATCTTCCAGTAACTATAATCATCTTCACCAGTTGCTATTCTGAAACGTTGATTGCCTTAATGTTGTTCGTTCAGGTATATTTTTGGTCGTCATCACGGAAAAATAGAGAATTTTTCTTGAAATATTTTATACAAAATATATTTTTGCACAAGATATTCTAACATTAATGATCTTGATCACATATAAATAATTTCGAATTCTCCATTCGACGATTTATTTAAAGCATTTGGCTGCGAATTATGCTAGAGTTTTGTCAATTTAATCTTTGGATATAAAATGTCTTATCAAAGAAACCATTCAGCACAATCACAGGAATCATAATCACATTAAAATCTCTGCAATTTAACATAGTTATGCAGTATAATTTAATAATCAACACCCAACAGTATTCATGGCAGGAGAGACTGATCATTGATTATATGATTTTATGAGACTATCAATGGCATTAAAGAGAGACAAGAAACATAAATTATGCTTAATTTGTTTGCCATTTTTAGGTTTTTACATCATCCAATGTTGTAATCGTTTTAGATTACTAAAATGCATGAAATATTTTCAATGTATGGACATTATACAATGGAATGTCGGTATAAAAGGTTATGCTGATATCATATTGTACAAAAATTGCTATAATTTTTGCTGACATATATCAAAAGTCTCTCATCTGATTAATTTATTAAGAATGTTGTTATAAATTTTTACTAAAAAAGTATGATAATGTGTCAAAATTATTAACATCTTAAGTTATTATAAGTTTAATAAGTTGCATTTTTTAGTGTTAGTTTTATGGAAAAAAAAATGTCTAAATTTTAAACTTTCAGTAGTTTAACGTTAAATTTAATTATAATTAAATTTTTTTTTGTTCTGAAAAATATTATCAGTTTAATGAATAGTTTTTAAAAGTAATTTTTTAGAATTGTAGCCATTTAAATTTTTCAGTTTACAAGAATAACTACGAAGAAGCAAAGAGATTAAACAGTTCGAGTTCGTCATCAGAACATGTCATGTCTTCTCCTCCACAGAAGAATATCGACTTGGGAAATCACGATCCAAATTCGAAACCGCCCTATACGTATGGAGCCATGATTGCTATGGCTATTAAAAGTTCGCCAGAAAAAAAACTCACTCTGAACGACATATACAAATTTATCATGAAAAAATTTCCTTACTTCCAGAAAAAATTTGAAGAAAACGAAAAAGGTTGGCAAAATAGCATCAGACATAACCTCAGTCTAAATCAATGTTTCAAGAAAGTACCTCGCGAAGGAGGAGGAGATCGTAAAGGTAATTTTTGGACGATAGATGAAGCGGAAGATATGTACGAGAATAATAATTACGGAAGAAAACGGCGAATGAGAAAGAAACCTTATCAACCACCATCCGCGCTACCTAAACAACTTTTTCCAGATACGTACAACCCCTTATCTTTAGGCCATAACACGTACTTGGCTTCCAATTATACTGGTGCAGCGGTTTCGCCAAGTTGGTCTCTGTCACACGTTCAATCTCCAGGATACAATTCGTGCCAGAGAATTACGACAGGACAGGCCGCTCTACATTCTCCTTACACTCACGTTCAGTCGCAGTACGATACAGGACTACAGTCTCTACAAATAGGCACCATTAGCGGATACACACCTCACAGTATCAGCGGTAGTGCCGCAACGGGATCTTTTCCTGCAAGTTTTCCTCCCTGCAGACGTCAAGCTCCTACAGACGGAATGCACACCGTCCACTACCTCCCGTGGTCAGAAAAGCAAGTTCTAGACGACGGGATGAAGAAGAGTTTTTTTTATCACAAAACTGACGATTCCTTCATTAAAGAGGAACAAGTAGACGCAAATAGAATTTTCTTCGCTTAAATTGACGTTTTCCGTGCCTTATCGTATGCACAATATTCCAAGCAATTGTGGTCCAACGAGATGCTCGATTGATGAATAAATGTGATATTCAGATTAAATTTAAACAATTTCAAATGAATAATCTTGTGTATTTACCTCAAAGACTGAAAAAATTAAGAATTTTGAAAAAAAAACAGTATACATGTTGTATATAAATATAGATTAGGTATATCCACAACTCCATTCATAAATATTTCTCATATTCTAACCGTATAAATTACTGTACGGCACTTCGAAGGAAGAAAAAATCGTATGTAATCAAATTTTTGATATAAAAAAAATGCTGATTTTGATTAATTTTGTGAAGCAATCAAATTATATTTTGCAAATTTTTTATTCTGCTTATACCAAAGCAACAACGCCGATGAATTCATCTACAAAATAGCCTCATAAACGAGCAAATTTGCTTAATAATAATAAAAATAATTAAAAAATGATGTAAATTTTTACAATTATATATTAATATAAATAAATATTTCTACAATTTTTGTAAGAAAAATTAAATATATTTAAGATTGCTGCGTAACAGCATCATTATATATAAATTTTATCATATATATATATATTTTTTTTACCAATTAAAAATCGAAAGTAATCTCGAAAATATATATTTTAAATGATACATAAGATTAACATTTTATAACGCAATACTGTTTCGGGTGCAAATTTCTCTAGAAATGAATGTGATTAAACTGTAAACTTTTTTTCCTTCTTTTTTTTGTTTTATGAACACCTGAATAAATATATCCATTTTGTTTATCATTAAAAATGTCTCCTTTGAGTATCTGAAAGCAAAGTTATGTCTTTGGCATTCAAAATATTTCTTTTTGGAGAATAAAAATCATTTACAGAAACGGTCGCATGTAACGGGATACGCGATAATTGTTTTTGTTAACAATGTCATTATGAAAACCGATACGAATTTCGAAAACAGATTCTGAGAAACGATATATCCAAATATCTATTTATTTACTTATACTGTATACTAAAAACTTACACTATATACGATTTCAGCAACAGTTTATTGGCATAGACACGTTCTGGTAAAGGTTAAAATCCGTAAAAATATAAATTCGTGGTCGCAATCTTTTAATGACGACGACGACGACGACGAATGGTAAATTTTAATTTTATTTAGAAATATCGTCGTTTTTTCCAAAAAAAAAAAAAAAAGTTGCAGTAATGTAAAGTTCTAACTGAGAGTTGTCAATTCTTAAGCAGCGCCTTTGAATGTTGGCAAGATAAACAAACAAGCGCATAGTCGATGTCAGAAATGTAAAATTATCGCCGGTGAGTAGATATTAAAGATGCTTGGAAGCGTTTTAGTCCAAGGGGCCAGCTGTTAGACGAGAATATCCTGTTACAAGGCGGTGCGTCAATTGAACTGACAAGCGCCTGTTAGGTAATTTCTCGCCTGCTTTAGCAGAGGATTTGAACTGTCAACCAAGCTTTCACTCAATTCGATGAAGCTGTTTCTATTTACTTTCACTAAATCTAATCTTACATGGAAACATCAATAAATAACTGCTGTGCTTACGTTTACTGATACAGTTAACAAATAAAAACATGGCAAATTGTCCAATATGTGTGCATTCTAACTTTAATTATCACAATCTGGTTGGCTAAAATAGCTTTCAAGTGATTTATTTAAATGATTTTTATATAAAAATTTTATTTCTATAATATGTATATGTTTATATAAGCGTTTTCATATTATTATTAGTAATATATAGTATTTAAGTATTATTTTTCTTCATTAAAAACAACAATTTTTTTTCTTTTTTACAAATTACTTTATATAAATTCTAGATTCGAGTTATAATTAAATTGACTCCTAACAAGTGTAATACAATCTGAAAAATATTTAAATGTTAACGCATTACAAAAACAAACAATTTAATATTTTCATGAGGAGTGCATTTTGCAACTAAAAACAAAGTGGTAGTTTGATACATGACAATTATTAATTAAAGAGATCACATAAGTTAAGGGTTTAATCTGTATGAGGATCTTTTTCTCTGAGAAAGGCTGGTAACAAATAACGCCCCAACCATTTACACTTTGATCTGCATCTGTATAAACAAACACTGAGTTACAAACCATTCTCAAAGACAAGGTTAGAGAAATATGAGGTATGCTGCACCTGCAACATAATATTGTTTTGTTCAATTATAATTTTTTATTCTCACAGTGAATTTTTATCTTTCTAAAGCAAATATCTCTCATCTAAGATCACAAATTCGTTATTGGTATTACTACATATGCTGGATGTTTTTAGTAATATCCGCTTTGGAATCGAATGTCATATATGGTTGTCTGAGATAAGTTATATTGTCATTTTTCTTATTTACATTTGTCTAATGTCAACAGTATCTAGAATGTCAATATTGAGTTAACGGATGTGACAAACAGATACTAACCAGGGTCCAATGCTATCATCTCCTTAGTTAGTTAGTCCGTGAGAAAGAATTAAACAGTAAACAATGACACTAGGCAAATTATTAGAAGTCAAACAGGATATTATAATTTTTAAATAAAGATTGATTGCATTTTCGCATATGAAGTTAATTGTTACTCTTATGAATTAAAAGTTAAAATAGAATAAAAAAAATTTAATATATTTTTATTTTCCTTTGTTATCTAAATATTTAGATAAAAATAACAATAATTAGCAATTGGAAACTGTTACATTAGTAAAAAATAATAATAGATATAACTTGTACTTTTATATAAAGAATGTAAATGAAAATTAAGAAAAAATTAATATTTTCATTGTTATACACAATAAATTAACAAAATTATTTAAAATATACTTTGTTGAATATTTTTAATTAGAAATAAACAATAAAATACAATTCAGCATTATTTTCAATGAGAAATGTCCAGCTATTCCATGTTTCAAATTTACAAGACAAAATATACATACTTTATTTATTTGTGCTGATGAGATGCATTTTATTTATACTCATGCCAAATGCACAATAGATGAAAATATACTTTGTATTGTATATTTTGATTTTTGGTAAAAAGCCGCTTCGATAAATGCTTTGAAGTATATTTTGAAGTGAAATGATACTGCTGGATTATCTTATCACCAGAAATTGTCTATATAAATTAATTATATATCTTTTACACAATTTTTTTCAATTCTTGAAACTTTTCTATTAATCTTCACTCAATAAATCTTCATCTAAATTAAAATCCTAAAATATCAAAAGCTATTAGTATTATTTGAAATAAAGTTTATTGAAAAAAATAAGAACTGAATTCTTACTGATGTATCAATATTATCATCTAATACTAGATTGTTGATATCTAATTCCAATTCTGCATCTATTTGAGATAAATCAAACTGTCCTGTATGAAGTTTGTCATCATCACCAAAAAGTGGTTTTGGTACTTCTGTTGTATTACTCTGGTGTTGCAAAGTAGATAAATCTGCTGGTAATGTACTCTTTATATCCTTTGGAAAAAATTATTTTTAGGAACTTAGATATATTTGATTAGTATAAAACAAAATAACATACTTGATTATCACCACTGTCTAACTTATATCCATCTGAAAACAGAGCTTCTTTAGCTTCATTAATAGGATTCCTTTCATGATTTGCCTAAATTAAAATATAGCCAGATTACCTATTAATATTCATGTTTAAATCTATTATAAAAGAAATTTATATAATTTTTAAAAAATATTATGAAGGTAGTCCTTGACTTATGATGGAATTTGATTCCAAAAATTTCCTCTGCATTGTAAAATCAGAAATGCTCAAAATACATGGATATCTCACTACTGATGTTTACTAGGACATAATATATTATCTTAACAAATATAAAGAACATAAAACTACAAGAATTAGACATAAAAAAAGGATGCTTTTCATATATCAGACAATTGGATCTAAGAATTGAATCCAAGTCAATTGCACTGACCAATAGCAAAATTTATTGATGGCATTGGAGTCATAAATACAAGTTGGTCATAGGTCGAGGCAGTTGTAAGTCAAAGACTACCTGTTTCTTGACTTTTGTTTGTTAATTCATTTATCATAAATTGCTCTTGAACTATAAATTGCTCTTGTTTAAATCTATTATAAAAGAAATTTATATAATTTTTAAAAAATATTATAAAGGTAGTCCTTGACTTATGATGGAATTTAGATTATAGATTATACTAAGGAATAAATTTATTATTATTATTCAATTTTTCTATTCAAATATGATGATAAAATTTATAAAAAGCTTCTGTCTGAACAGAAAGCAAAATTCCACCATAACAATTATTAATTAGTATAAACTAATATTTAGTTACATATTAGATTTTAAAATTCAAGTTATTCTAGATTATTTTTTAAATTAATTATAGTTTTAATTAAGGATATATAAATATAATAATACACATGCTTATATTAAATGAATTTTGACATTGCTTAAAATTTCAATAATAAAATATTGGAGATAAAATTCAAAATGGAACTGTTAACTTCTATTTATTAATTTTAATACTTTCTTAAAATAAAAATTTCTGTTAATGACAGTGATGTACAAATTTGTTTTCCTCATGAATTCAAACACAGTACTAAGTCTCCATTACAAAATGATTAATATATCCATCTCCTGACACAGGTTTGATTTCAAGATAAAACATTAATACTTGAATCTGGTACTATTAATACTAAATTAGATTATTTTAATTTTTAAAGATAAGTTAATAATTTTTAATTAAAACTGTTTTTTAAAATGCATTTGTAAAACATTTCAAAAATTAACTTTGTGCAATTATTTTGCATAATTTAATAAGAATTAATTACCATAAGTCATATTGGAAAAGAATATCTTACAGTATGAAAGTATATATAAAAGAATAATTTAATTTTATTTATTATAGTTCAATACATTTTTATTGTCTACTGGAAAAACAATTTTTTTCTTTCAGATTTTACATTTTAATTATGTTAATAACAGTTCATTTTCATTCACAATTTGTATAATAAAAATAATGCAGAATAATCATATCTTTTAAGTTAGAATGAACACTTCAAAAAATTGATAATTTTAATTATCAATATATCATAATTGAAATTTCTAAAGAATAAATTCAAATAAAATTATCATTAAATTTAATTATATTAGTGATTTTTTATAAAAACTTTAGTATTTTTGCATTATTTACTTTTTGTTAATTCGTAATAATATTTGATAACAGATCATTACTATAATCAAAAATATACAATTATTTATAATTCAATTTAAACAACACATATATTGCAAAATTAATTCACTAATGCTTCTATTTTAAAAATACTGTAATTATTATAATGGTTAAGTTATTCTATTAATAAGAAAATAATGGAATTCATATTCTTTATATATATAATCTTCTACAACAGAGTTTCAGGTTTTATTGTTGAGGATATATCCTCAACAACAGAGTTTGAAATGAACCTGTTGTTGAGAATTATCCTCTAAGTCAGAGCTTATGAAATAATCCTCAATGAAATTTATATCTGGTGCATCAGAAATCAGAAGTGCCCAAAATTTCTGGATTTCCTACTACCAATATTTATTATACTCCACTTTATCGACGTAATTAATTTAATGAACACAAAAATACAAGAACTAGATAAAAAAGGATGCTTTCTGTATACCAGACCATTGTTCAAGAACTCAAACCCATGACAACTGCATTGACCAATCTCAGAATTTACTGATTACATCACTGTCATAAGTACCAGTGATCATAAGTCAAGGATTACCCTGTATCTACTTTCCTTATTATGCATCCGTATGGATATGCATACATACTTTACACAGATATACAAATGTATATATCTATAACTATTTATATTTATCTGTAATAATTCTGATTAAATTAAAAAGAAAATTTTGGCTGCATTCTGTTATCAATATTTAGTAAAATTTGTTTGGTAATTGTAAAAAATAACATATAAAACCACTTTTGATTTTATTAGTTATCAATTATGCAGTTCAAGTTTAAGATGTTTATTGCATATTTAAAAATTAAACTTTGTTATTCAAATCTTCAATATGAATAAAAAGCATAAAATATATAACATAACTCATATACTAACTTACAATAAAAATGGCAACTAAACACACTATTTCTAAACTTAATTTTTTTATTAATTATTCTTAAAAGTTTTTAAATAAATAATAGATCATCATTAACATTATTTAAGAGAAGTTAAAATATCTGATTAATTATCAGATATTTTGAACTTTATCAAGCAGTATTCAGAAAAGATTTTTAATTATTATAATGGTCTATATTTTTTAATAAAAAAAAATAAGTGCTTTGAATTTTATACTCAATTATTTATCAAATATTTTAATATCTGCAGTATATATATTACACAATAGGATTTCAATCAATAACTTTCAGTTTTTGTTTGACAGTTTATAAACAAGACATCACTTAAAACTTTTTATATGTATTTTATTAAATCATAATTAATTTTTCATAAAGCTAATTATAGTTAATAATAAGAATAAATGAATGAAGAGAATTTTATATATATGATTTAATTTATAATAATTATGTATATAACTTAATATAATAAATCCTAATAAAAATTCTTTTCATTCATTGACAATTTTCATTTCAAAATTGAGAATATTGGAAATTTGGTGAAATTTATAAATTTGCCAATTCTAAATACAAATAACTTTAGTGCTAGCCATGTTTTTTTAAAATTTTATATAAAAAATATCATCATAAATAAAGGCTGACAACTTAGACAGCTCTTTTAAATAACTGAAATAATAATAAATTTCTAAACTCATAAAACTGGCAACATAATTGATTTTATTTTTTACTTTAATTAAAAATTAGCAAAACTCTGATAATTTAACACCAAGGAAATTTAACAATGCCAGAGACTATCATGCATTATATAAAGACATGCTGATGAGAAAAGTTACACATTTCATAAATTATGTGGGCAGTGTAATTTATTTTGGATTATTATTTTAGATGGATAATTAATTTGAGATATTAGTAGATAAACAGAATATAACTTAAAACATATATTTGACAGCAACTGAAATTGAAATGAAAACTGAAAATTTTATAACTGAATTTCATGAAGTAAGATGGTGGCTTAGCAAATGTGTAATTATTGGAATTTTAAATATATAAATTTTCTTACTGATATTGACAGATTAATTTATTAATTTAATTTTCATACAACTATTGTTTTTTTTTTTTTTTTTTTTTTATCTAAAGCAAAATCAAAATTCATCAAAAAGTTATTTCAATAGTTTAAAAATCTTATACTTTCAAAGATTTAATGATTAGAATTGATAAAAGTATCAACATTAACAAAAATAATTTTTCAACTAATGAAATATATTTACATTTAATTATTGTAAGAATTAAATCAACTATATTAAGTGCAGTAGATTCCCTACTTAAAGTTTCATTTTATATGGTTTCAGAGATATGTAGTTCCATAGCATCTATACTTTTGTTGAATTTCTATAAAACAGAAATAAAAAATTCATTGAACAATTTACTTTTTTCCAAAATATCATTTATGGTCTTAAATTTTTTTATCTATGCATTAAGTATGCTTATAAATTTCATTTGGTTACTCCATTTGCTAATGTACCATTCATATATATTGAATATAAGCACTGTCAGAGCTTATGTAGTTTTAGATTTATATGGAAATTTTTTGGATGAATTAACCATGTATGTTGGGATCTACTGTATTATTAATTTTTATTTCTCTTATTAATTTAAAAAATATCAATTAAAAACCTATCATCATTAAATTTGCTCATATGTTAATTTTTTAAATGAAAATACACTTGTAAATTAGGATTAAAGATTAAAGCATTCCTGGAAAATGCTTGTAAATGGAATTCTCATAAATCAAGGTCTAAATTGCTATTAAATTTCCATTAAAAAATTATATTGCATTCCTGAATCTAAAAAATGACAACCATTTTTCACTGAAATATATTCAAATACCATCTAATAATATCAACGACAACAAAATAACTTCTATAATTAGCATTAAATGTCATAAAACAACTTATATAGCATAATTTTCTTAGAGAATTCTAATGAAGAAAACTGTTTATCAGCATGCAAACATCACAAAAACTTCATTAATATAGTCTAACATGCTGTTGTTTATCACCTGGAGTATCCAGGTTCAATTCAAGATCCTATATCTACATATGCATTTCAAGAAAGCAGAGTCCAGTCCATCAATTCCCACCTTTAAAAGATGCCATAAGATACAGCAGTCACTCATCACCTTGGAAAATCCAGGTTCAATTTCAGGTCCTATACCTACAGATTTTTCACGAGGGTTCTGGATATGCCTTTTAAAGGCCATTCTTCAAAATTCCAGTTGATCCTACTAAGATGTAGTAAGTCATAGTGAGCACTGGAATGCTTTTCTGTTTAATAACTGCTGATTGGAAAGTGGCCTAAAGTTACACAAGAATGTAATGGCAGTGCTATTTATATGTGTTTGATTAGAAAGTAATATAAAAACTGGAGTGAAAATTTCTCCAGAAGTCAATATATGTGTAGTTTAGCAATTTCATAAAGTATTTTTTTCAAGAAAATATTATCTATAATAATTCAGTATAAGCATTAATCAAAAATAAATGATATAGTAAGGTATTGCATGATTCATAAATAATGGAGAAAACATAAAAGAATTTTAATACAATGAAAATATCATTTCATAATATTCATACAAAACTAATCATCACTATTTGTTTGCTAGACGACAACATTATAAAATGTTACTTTACAACTTAGAGGATCCAAATTTAATTCCTGCCACACATCAGATCTTGTTCTGATTGGATATGACTCTGAACCTATGAACACTATCCATTATTTTATGACCAATTCCATCATGAGTATTTGGTTTGTATTAGTTGAGTGAATATGTTTTCAGTTTCAATCATAAAGATCATTTCCCATTAGAAATCAATATATGAAGGGTCCATGTGGTGTAAAACTGGACAAATGATGATACTGTAGCAGTTATATTTCTCCACATTTAAAAAAATGTGCTTTGATCTACTTTTAAAATATTTACTTATATTTTTTGTAAAAGTGAGTAAAGCTTGTAAATTGTAATTAGTATTGAAAATTTCAATGATTACATTACTCATAAAATTTGGGTCTCTTATATAAAGGCTTCCTAAATGAGTGTTGACCTGTATAAGTATCTATTCCACAGAATTAAAAATTACATTCAAAAGATTTTAACTTTTTTTTTTCAAATATAGACCATAAACATCTATTGTATAAATAGGTTACAAGTTTGAACAATTTACATTATTAAAATCTCATATTATTTATGTTTTTATATGTACTATTTGATGATCTTAAGAATTATATTACTGATAGATATTTTTCCATGCAACAGTGCCTCATTTTCAGTCAAGGAGTAATATGGCAACATAATGTTGTGTAGATGATATCATTGTAGTCAATCTAATTTAGGAAATTTCTGAGGTCAGAATTTTTGTTAAAAATTATTTTTCTGACTTATGTAAAATCTTAAGTTATGTAAAAAACTTTAGTCTCAATTATTTACATAAGTTGGGGAATGGTTGTATAATCAATTTAAAGAATTTTAAATATATTTTCAATAGTAATCTTATATAATTACTTTTACCATTTGTCTAATGTTAGATCATCTGCAAGATACTGAAGAATAAAACATTTCATTGTCTTAACATTTTATAAATATATCTTTTTTTATCTAAAGTGAATAAGTACCTACACTTGAAGTGCATACATGTTATCATTTACAAGATAGTAATGTTTGAAATTTGAAAAATTCTATATACTTGAAAAATATTTGTCTGTCTTACATAAAATATATATCTATTTGTAACAGATTTTTTGTAAAAAATGGCACTAACACTATCAATGAGAAATTTTTTCTTAAACTTTTTATATTTTACTTTATATTCAAAATAAATAGAAAACTTACAAGTACTCTTAAATAATCAGAAGCAGGATGAAATTGATTTTGCTTTTTTAAAAAGTTTTCAGCTATTATAGCATCCTGAAGATCAGGAAATAAATTTTTATATTCTTCAGGATCAGCAAGAGCTTGAGAAGCTTTTTCATTCACTTTTTTTAAACTTTCTTTCCATAATTTTACTATTCTGTAAATATATAATATATTGAAAATATTAATATTAGTAAATGTAAACAAAATGAATAGATATGATTTATTTTTAAAAAATACTGTATTTTACTTTGATACTTGACTTGGAAGATATGCACGTGCAAAGAAAGCAGCTTCTGGAAGACGTCCAGTTTTTATCAAAACTTCTAAAGCCTTTTCTTTCCTGATGAAAAATGAAACTAATTAAGTTTCTAACTAATTGAAGTTATTGCTGATTTATACTCTCTTTTCATTAAAGAATTTTTAAAATTTTATTTAAATAATTAAACTCACTCTCCAAGAAGAAAGTATGACAGAAAAGCAACATTATTTTTTCCTGTTGTTTCTGCACTTTCAGCTAATTTAGTAACTGTGGAAGCACTCCCAGAAGAAGTTGCTAGAAGAAGAAGTCCTCCAAAATCTTGAGCATGATGAAGACATTCTTGTGCCAAATGAAATTCACACCGAGACATTGCCAATTCTGCTAACTGTTTCCATTTTTGTTCACTCTAAAAAAAGTTGTTTAATTTTGACAGTTAAAGAAACAGATAATACATTTTTTATATATTTTATTAATTACCATTGCCTCTTGAGCTAACTGATAAGCAATCTTGAGATCACCAAGTTGCAATGCTAATTCAAACCTATGTTCTGGATCAGTACTAACAGCTAAAGCTTGAGCTTTAAAACCCTAGTAAAAAAAATATATTTTATTTATGAAAACAAAATAATACAAATAAATTTACAATAAGAATGTAAATTATATATAATTTAAACATTAAAAAATTTGAAAATAATTTTCTGGCATAATAATTATTTCTTTAAATAGCAGAATTTCCAAAAAGGTTTTAAAAAAAATGAATGGATAAAAATATACTGAATATAAAATACCAATATTAACAAAAATTGAATTATTATGTATTCTATTTTCAATAATTAAAATCATAATTAAATTTTGCAATATCATAATTAAAAAATTTCATCAGATTTACTGAAAAAAAATATATACTTTAAATTTTTTAGTAATTGAATCATTACATTATCAAAAGCAATAGTATTGGGCAATCAATAGCTATAAGTATTTCTGTCTTACATCATCATCAACTTATAATATGACTAGTTTGAACCATATCATATATAGCAGGTCACAAAATTTTACACAGTTAACTCATCCAAAAAAATTCTGCATAAATCAAAAATCATACAAGTCCAACAATACCTTTGATATAAACAAATGGATGCATTAGCAAATGGAATAAGCAAATGAAATTTATAAACATATTTTAAGCATAAATAAGAAAATTTAAGACCACAACTGATATTTTTGCAAAACAGTAAATCATTTAATAAATTTTCCATTCATGTTTTATGAAAATTCAATAATAATAAAAAGGCTTATTCATCTGCATATAATTTGAAATCATATAAATCAAAACTGCATAAATTGAGGACCTACTAAATAAACTAAAGAATATCTGTATTCTTTTATTAGAATTATCTGATTTAAAATAACAGTTTTCCTACATCAATCTATACATGTAAAGTTAAAATTAATAATTTAAAGTAAGGTTATTCAATTTTCTTTTTAATGTAGTGAACCAAATATGCTGAAAGTTTGTAACTGATGGGTCAGACTGAGACAAAACCAGAAATTTCAGCAAAATTTGAAATCTTCAGCAATAATTCCAGATATGCACAGTGCTATCAATGAAAGAGATTAAGAATGAAAAGAAGCAGGAAGCTATTCAAAATCTAATTTGACTTTTTTTAGGGGTAGCTGACAAACTCCTAAAACATCTCATGATCTGTGAATTCATATGCATGTCTTTAGCTTCAAAAAAATAAAGATTTCTCTTCATTTTGCACTGGATAGTAAGTATCTATGTATAATACATACACAGTCATCACTGATTTATATTGTCTTGAATTATGTCATTCCAGACTTACACCATTTACCTTAAATACAATTTATTAATCCAAATGCACAAATTCATTCTTATGTTGTATTAAATTGTTTTGAATGGAAATATGTTATGCTTCCATTCTGGAGGATCCAAATTCAATTCTTGGTCCTACACTTCCAGATTTTTTTTCAGGTGGAATCTGAGCTATGCCTGTTGAACCTCATCTTTAAACTGAGTTGATCCCATATTACCTTATGAGCTGCCCATAGTGATTGCTGGAACAGTCTTGCCATTTAGTAATAATCTCTAGTTGAAAAACAACATAAAATAAGAAGTCCTATCATGGATGTGAGAAATCTATGATGGACATTAGAATTCGCTACCACTTAAAATGTAATACAGGTACTCCTCATATAACGACCAAGTTCTGTTCTCACGACTTGGTTGTAGAACAAATTGGTCAGTAAGGGACTAAATTGTTTGTATATATTTAAAACAAGTTACTTGCTTAAGTTCTCATGGTTGTAGGGACATTTATATCTTAATTATGCACAAAGTATTTTTCTTCATCAGATTTTTGGAATGAGTGCAGGGAATTACATACAATAGAAGTCTTAAGCAATGCATATGGGTGCAAACAAAATTTTCTGTTTAAAAAAAAAAAAAACATAAGCTTGGACATAAGTTCAAGCAGTCATTAAACAGGTAGGTCATTAAGTGAGGAATACCTGTATAATAGAAAATAGTGTGAAATTCAATATAAAAAAACAGTGAACAACTTTTTTGAAGGTTTCTTATATTCTTTATGTAATGAAGCCCAAAGATTGGGAAAATAGTGAGGAGCATTTGGAAAAACTGTCATCTCTTCTTTATGAAAATTAGAAGTTAAAAAATCAGAAATTAATCTTTTGTTCACATAACAAAATAAGCCTAATTATGGCTAAAAACTTGATTTAGAAATTTGAGAATGATAAAGTGATTTTCAAATTTAACTTCATATGATTAGGAGTTCATTATGATTTTATTAAAATTTGGAAGCAAAATATATTTGATGAATTTAAAAAAACCTCAGCCTGAGATGAAAATCATGACAGTTTTAAAATTGGCTGAAGGGTTTGAATTCGTTCAGCTAATTTTAAAATGTTCAGACACTTTTTTGCTACTAGAAAATTTTAAAAGAAAAGATATTTTCCTCAAAATTTCATTGCTTGATTTTTTTTTAATTCACTATCAAAAACTCACATTTTTTCAATTTGTATTATTGGACATTGCAGATTAATCAGATAACATGGCTAAAATCCAAGAGGAAGAAGTTCTTCCTCCTTAAATTATCATTGGATCAAATATGTAATGTTTTCATAAGTACATAATATATATGTATGCTTTCTTTAAATCAAAATATATTATCTGGAGCCAGTTGCTTTTTTTATTATTACATTTATTGGAAAATGTGTCTTGATTTATTTTGTCTAGACTAATATCACTAGCCTTGAAATCACTTCTGATGCAATTAGATGATTGAATTTAAAAATGTTTAGCTGCAGGAAAGTGTCATATGTTAATTGCCATGTCATTAAAACTGGACAACATTCAACTTCTGAAATTTAAAAAAGTAATATCAATATCACTTCTCGTGATTCTAAGTTAATCAATTTTTTTTTATTATGCCACCAAATCATACTTAGAAAATTGTTGGCAGTGGCCACATTTACAACCCATCACAATTACATTAACATCCATGATGAAGGAATAATTGGGAGTGCACAACTTGTTTATATAGGGCAAACTAATATGTTGAAGGATAGTGTTCAATGGTGATTCTCCAGATTTTAAATTTTAATCAATTTCTCTTTTCATATGAGAATGTTGTCAATCTCTGCTTTAAACTATGATTGTTATTTTTCATTGTTGTTTTCAATGATTCTATATCTTTTTAAGTGGAAGTTTTATCATTTTTTTTTAAATTTATTTTCATTATCTTATTTTTTTCTTTGTTTCTTAGTTTTTAACAATTCTAGTGAGGCCTAAATAATAGCATGCAGGGGGTAAATTTGATCAAAGATGATACTAGTTGAATCTATTGATTATTTTAGTTTTCTTTATATAAGTTAATCTTTGATTTACTTATATAAAGAAAATCAAAGATTTTTTATTTTTTACTAACAATTTTATTATTTTTAGTAAAAAATAAAAAAATTTAAAATGCATATTAAATAACATTAATTTATTATAAAAAAATTTAAAAAACATTAAACAGTATACATAAGACATATCAAATTCACAACTCTTCAACAAGATTCACTCCATTCTAGTGACATAAGCATTTTTAATAATAATGTAAAAAAATTACAATTTAAAGTTTACATATTTTAACTATTGTATGCAACTCATAAATACAATAATACAGTAAAGTCTCATTAAATTGAATAACAAATTAATTAAATTTAATTTTAACTATTTTCTTTACTTTTCTTATAGAATGTAGTTGAACTTTTTCAAATTTTATTATTCTATAAAACAGCTATTATTGTAAAGTATAAATAATTGAGAGTGCAACCAATTTGAATATTTAGAATATAGTTACAATAAAAACTTTGTCTGATATCTCTACCATATATGAATAATTTTTATTCATACAGTATGTCTCAAAAGTTTAAGTAATAAATTAATTGAGTAAATTTTTATTAGAAAAATCATTTTAATGAAATAAAAAGTACATATTAAGATTGATTGTATTTTGAAAATAAGTGTTCATATTTTTAACTTTTTGCTATAATGATTTTTGTGAATATTCAAAATTTTTGGAAAACATAATAAGAAAAGTGTTTTCTTATCAAAAATGTTTTGTGTCTCAAAAGTTTAAGTAATATAAGGATATTTTGAATAAAATTTATTAGATATGAATATAATACATAAATCAATAATTTATAAATTTTCCTCCATTAGAAATAACATCAAATGCTTTATTATTCATAGATAAAATAAGATTTTGACATAATTCTGGTTCCAAATTAAGTCAACAGTTTTCAATTACTGTTTTTAGATTTGTTATATTTAAATACTGTTTTCTGCAGCATAAACAAGTTGTGCCATAACACTCCATAGATTTTCTATAGGATTTAAATCAGAACTATAAGCTGGTCATTCCATAAACATTCATTTGATATTCATGTAACTATAGCAAAATTGATCTTGAGTGAATTAGCCCATTAGCTTGCTGGAGAATCCAATTAGGATCTCTAATTTTACAGCACTAAGGAAGAAGATATTTCTCTAAGGTCTTCTGATAATTTTCAGTTTTTGACAACTTGAAATTAATGTCAAATCTGTTATACAATTAAATTCAAATCCTCCAAATTGTTGTCAACTAAAAAATGACCTTGGTGATTTCCTTAAATCATGCCAATATCCTAACTAGCCATCAGATTTTGCACTGATTTTTAATGGAAATAAGTGCAAAATGCATAAAAAATATTATAGAATATTACTTTAAAATATTATAAAATCTTAAACAAATCAAAAATAAATCTAATATCCATTATTTGCAAGGCATTTATTATTAAACAATTTGGCAGAATGTCATACCATATTATTAATAGTGACAGATAACTTATGTAATTTCTGACAAATATTCAATATTTTAAATGTGGAGCCAGAACAAATTGTTTGTGCTATATGAAGCCTATATATGAAATTTAAGGCTTGTTTATAATCTGATGAAGCAAATGTTTTGTTAGCACCTAGAACATCTATCACACTATAAATTTTTAAATACACAAGTAAAGTTTTTAGGGCTGGGAGACTGGTCCTCTGAAGTGAATGAGTGCATTTAACTGTATAATTGTACATAATCAGATATCGGGTTGGGGACTTACTAATATATCGGGCCATATCCATTTTAAAGCTTCCTCACCCTGGCATTCTATTTTAAGGTTAGAACCAATATCAACATTAACCTGTGCTCCTAAGTTTATTTTTGGTGGATCAAATCCAATTGTATTAGGAAACAATAAACAAACAATAACCACTAAAAAGAAAAATTTTACATATTGGGCTTCTGTAATTGGTAATTAAATTATCTTAGCAAAATTTCATAGTTTGATAATCAGTGTGAAATATCTCTAATACGAGGCTGAACACAATTTGATATTAAGCGTTCATAGCGACGGATAATTCTCTCAAACTGAATGCACATATTTTGGTATATTCGATTTAATAACCTTCTAAATGGTGCCATAATATGTTAAATAACTGTTTAATTTTACATTTTATTGATTGTTAGAGCATTCTGCTATTGCACTACATAACTAGATTGTCAGATTGCACTGGTGTAGTTATGTAGTTATTTATAAAGAAATCGAATCATTCCAGAGTCCATTATGGATTGCCATACCCATAATGAGATTAGCAAAGAATGCAGATTACAACATAAGGAAATTCGTTCCTGGTTAATTAATAAAAAACATATTCGGACTCAAAATTTTGCTTAAATTCTAGATGTTCAGGTAAATATAGAAAGTTAAATCTAAGTTTAATTATCAATGAAAAATTTTTATTTATAATTTTTTTTATATAATATAATTATCTCTAATTTCTAAATTTTAGTTTTTCTGATATTTTTTTTATTTGAATATTATAAATTTGTTTTCAGTTACACAATCTATATAAAAAGATAATTAATGACGCTGTTAAAGAGTGAAGAAAGAAATTTTTCAGAAATTAACATAACTCTAATAAAATTTATAGAAATTCTATAAATTTTATTAGAGTTATGGTATAAAACGAAACTACCATTCAAATTCTTTTTTTTTCATCAGTAAAAAATACAGACCATCATTCATTAATCCATGATATATGCTCATGTCCCCACTGCTTTCTTGTCTTTAAATGTTTCAGTTTCAATGGTGGTTTTCTTTTCATTGTGGTGAATACTAATTTAGGACATGCTTTTAACCACAAATGCACAGTGTTCTTCAAAACAGAATCACCAAAAATGTTTGCTTTATTACAGAATGAAATAAATAAAATAAATACTATTTAAATTCTGAAATAAATATTAATTAAATCAACATGCAATGTTTATATAGTCCTTGATGTAGCCTTGGTGCACCCAAGGTGCATTGAATGCAAAATGAACTCTTGGGCCAGGGAACAGCCAACATTTTTTGATCAAAAAAGTCAGAAATTGTAGTCAAATAACAAATAGTAGTATACAAACATAAATAAGAAATACTCTATAATAATCTAAAACAAAATTTATAATGAGATTAAGATATAGTTTTCTAAAAGTTGCAATTAAAAATTTGAAGCGAGAGAAAATAGTAATGGAAGCACTTCGATCCCAGGAGTTTGCATATGCACAGAAATATGGGTTTCACACACTTATTTCTTTATTTTATATGATTTTTTTAATTTTATTTAAGATATCAGTAAGTTTAGAATTATCTATAATCTAAATAATTAATCTGTAGACCTGTGATGTAAAACTATTAACTACAAGCTTTCTTTCCAAGATCAATAACTTCAAACAGGGGCTTCTCTCATTTTGTAAATTATGGGAGAGCTTCAAAAGTTATGTTTTTTGTTTCAAAATGCTAATATAAATCTAATTTTGAAGAAATCATTGATTCAGGATGAATAAAGAGAAATTAACTCATCTGTCATTTTCAAAAAGATTTAATATGAAATGTTGACAAAAACAACTGCAAGATGCTTAAATTTAGTAGAAGTACCAAATCTATCTGATAGATTTTATAATAATAATAATAATAATAATAATAAATTGATTATTATTATTAAAAAATAAATTATTTGAATGCATATCATTTACTTAAAAACTAATTCTTTTTATGAATGAAAAAATATTCTTGACACAACAGGGCTTGACAAATTTCAAAAAGTTGAGTAGACAATTGGCTACCACTGCAAATTTCATGGTAGCCAACTCAAAA
>WUQG02169879.1:0-54763 GCA_011317285.2 Androctonus mauritanicus
ATTCGATTCACGTATCACCATCTACTTTCTGTTCTGCAGATGAAAAGTCGGCGATGGAATTCTGGGTACGTCTTAAGTTTGTAAAATAACCTTTTGTACTTACCCCCTAAATGCCAATATTGACAAAAAAAAAATAAAAAAAATTATATAAGACAACTCCTTCCGTATACATTGTTTATGGTCTCATCATTATCTTCCTCCATACCATGTTAATAAGGCAAGAGTTTTGTCAAGATGGTTGCATTAATGAGAGATGTTTCGTCAGACTATTTTATTATAAAATTTAATTAAGTGTTAAAGATAAGCAGCTTATTAATTCATCACTTCTTAACCTTTCTGTTATAATTTATTCTTTTCAAACATTTGCGATCCTGTTTCCTAGAACTTCTCTAGGGATTTGTACTCCAAGAAATAAAAAAAACATAGGAGAAAATAGCGTGGGTCATAGATATTTCTTGCAAGCGCCCACACGAAACTACACTCGTAAACATCACTTTTTTTTTTAATACTTTATAAGTAGATAATTGAAATATGAATAACGCATTACAATTTTTTCCAATTCGTAACCGAAAAAAGTGATTTTGGATCTTTAAAAAATAACCGATACGAAGACATTAACAAATTTTCGTGCAGATCTCTTATCTGCACTGCGAATTGGACTTTATAAAAGGTCAGGTGTTACTCTTCTCTTCGGCAGCTGCGCTACACTCATTTACATAACCACATCAGATATGAGGCATGAAGTTTACTTATCTATAAAGTGCACATCTCGTAGGAGAGAGAGTTCGATCCGTAAGAAAAGGAGCAACACTTACCCGAAATCGAACTCGGAAATCCTACTTTCCGCATGAATCACCACAGTATGACTTAGTCCCTCTAAACGAGTAGGAAAATAATAGGTTTGAAAAATTATTATTATGGTTGAGAGCCCTACTGAGAAATCTTTTTTTTCTCTCTTTCTCTCTATTCTTCCCAATAGGAAAGATACTAATTAATCTCCTCGGATACTTAATTTAGGGAATCTAATACATTTTAAACATTGTCCTATCTCTTATCTTTTCAATCGGATAATTACGATAACAAAGTTAAACAAGATTTAAAAATGCAAGTTTTTCTCAAGGCACGAAATCGAATTTCAAAGAACGAATATGGTACTTGGGTGGAGCGACGTTAGATTAATGAAATTAAATAACCACATAAAACGAAAAAAAAAAAACAACTCGTAACTATTTTATATTCCTGGGAGTTTAGGCAATATATATATATATAAAAAAGATAAGGAAATTATCCCATGATAGATAAGATAATCTTTCTTCTGATCTTCATTGTGTTTCCTAGAATAACATCAGTCTCTTCTTGCTCCTAAGAAGTATCGATTTTTAACAACCGTTCGTGTTTTCATTGATTAAAACAACTAATCAGAAAGAGCAAAAAAAAATCTCAGCAAGAATTGATACAGATCGGATTTTTATAAATACGGCCCCCTAATTTGGTACTTATCTGTTGTTTTTTCATGTCTGCACTATGTCAAAAGGAACCGTACATCATTTTCTCTCAGGAATGACACTGAAATGGTTCCAATAAATCTTCTTATCCGGAATTTTTGTGAAAACATCTGTTTTATAAAGCAAAAGAAATTCT
The DNA here is from genome assembly GCA_011317285.2 of Androctonus mauritanicus. Classification (NCBI taxonomy): domain Eukaryota; kingdom Metazoa; phylum Arthropoda; class Arachnida; order Scorpiones; family Buthidae; genus Androctonus; species Androctonus mauritanicus. Next base: position 1,642 of record WUQG02169879.1, read on the forward strand.
TACATGCTCTCATGAGAAATGCTGTCAGGAAAGGCGCTTAACGTAGGTACCAACGTTTCTTTAAGTATATCTGCTTTACATTAGCAGTAAAAGATTTTGATCTCATTTTTTGAGCGACACATTCTCTACACCAATAGAGTTTTCTACGTCTTTGGGACCTTCTTCCTGTTATCTGGATGTTGAAGGGGGTAGCCTATCTTATATTCTTATCTTCGGTTTAGAATTTACTCCTTATTCCGAAGGGATAGGGGACTTTACATTTCCAAATCTTCTTCCATGGAAGAACTTAAAATTGATACGGGTTCTTAGAAGTATAAAGAAGTTAAGATTTTAGAATTTCAGTTTATTAAACACGAATTTCTATTGTACAATATTAAATTTTATAAAATTTTTAATTAAACGTCTTTAAAAATATTGAAAAATTATGAAAAAATTGAAAAACGTCTTTAATGTTGAAAAATTATTTTTTAATATGTTTCTTCTTTCAGTTTTTACAAGAAAAATTTTTATAAATTCTATTGTTAGTTTTTATTAGTTTAAAATTATTCGAATGGCTCCTTTTCTGGCTCTTTAACTTTTCTCCTTTATCATTTGGTCCTTTCAAAAATCCATCTTCGCCTATTAAGCATGAAATCTCTTGGTTTTATTCTTTCAGCTCTTCATCCATCAGCATTATCTACAAAAATAGACAAACAAGTTTAGAAATTTTGACCTTCATCCTGGAAAAATGAAAAATGACAATTTGGACATTCTCTCGCGCTGCTCCTCCTATGTCCAGAAAACTGATGGAGCGGATTAAAATTCTCATTTTCACCTTTGCTCTTCTCACAAATCTTAATGAAGACGGAAGGCAGTGAATATTGTTAATTAATCATTCAAAAGAACGTCGTTGTTCTGGTCCATCTCCGCTTAACCGGACGACAGGCGTCTTCCGATCCAGCAACATTGTTCTCTTGTCTGACATGATTGATGGCGAAGCTTCCGCCTACATTGTTGACTTTAACTTGATATTTGTTGGGTAATTTCCATTGGACTCTTCTCCAACATCTCATCGATTATCGTGACTCCCCCTTCTCCAAAAAATGATTTACAAAAATTCCTATTTTGTTAACTCTCCATTGATGATGATGCCTCACTTGCTAAACTCTCTTCTACTTGCTTCTTTTTACAAAACATCCTGAATAGGCAACAAAAGATTGAATTAACTCGCATCCTGCACTTTTTTCTGAACTATTATGATATTGTTTGTTCTTTTGCTTTTTATTTCTCTCGTATTCATAAAACAAAATTCTTGCTCGTTAAACTTATTCAATCTACCGAATGGGGGAAAAAATTTCTTCCACTTCATGCCTCACCTTAAAATGCGTGGAAGATTTGTGAGTCTTAAAATTCCTTAATTAATCGCGCAGTTAGAAAGAAAGTAACGTGTTTTTCTCGATAAATTACCAACAGTAATTCATAAGGATTCATGAAGGATTCTTGTGTTTCTCTTCATCCTAATAGCTTTCTGACTTTCATCACTGACTTAAAACAGAACTTTCGCATTCGCAACACAATTTATCGCAGCTGTAAATGTAGAAAGTATTGCGAAAAAATATTTTTAATCTTAAGATCCCATATATCCGGATTACATTCTGATATATATCGACATTATATGTTGAGATGGCACGCTGTTTATCCATTGCTGAACGAGATACAGTTGACCAATTTGTCTATTAGATTATCGTCTATTTAATATCTGTATCGCATCGCCGATCCACTCAAAAGCTGCAGTTTTGATGATGAAAACGAAAACGCCTTCTAAGATTTTCCCCCCTCCGCCTCAAACTGATTTGCTTGACTACGATATTTATCCGCGAATATTTTTCTTTATAGAAAAAATCGACCGACTAAAAATATTTTCGCATTTACTCCGACAATGGATCTTGCAAATAGACACTTAAAAGTAATGTTCGGATGCTTTTGTCTTGATTTGGTTTGACTTTTTGGAGCCATGTCCTCTACGGTTAATACAGAAAATTGACAATCAATGGAGCGACAAATGTATAGTCCCGTCGTCTTTTGTTGTTTTCTTTCTTTTCTTATTTTTTTTAGAAGAAAAATCTACGAAATCGTTTCAGTCATTACATAAACGACTTGACTTTTATGACCTTTCCAACTCTAAATTGCTTCCATATAACATACCTTGTCTATTCGTACAATATGTCTTTCGATGCTTGTAGGTTGTTGGTAATGATATAGGCTAATGCCGGGTTTTTGGGCGGAGTAAGAAAAATTGCTAGTACTTACAGTTGTCAGGAGACAATATTGTCTAGTGATAGAAGAAGAGGATGCCCCTCTTATGGCACTGCAAGCATAACATCATACTCTTCTCTGATTTCTGTTTCTGGGCAAGGTTCTGGTAACATAAGCAGAGATATATTGTGACAACAGTAACGGGGATTTTACCAATGTTTGTAGTCTGGTAATAGAAGAAGAGAATTTTCTACATTTTGGCAACAAGGAACAAAACGTTTATTAAAAAACAAAATACAAGGATAGTATCCCAGTTTTGTGTAAGAGAAAACAAGGATAGTTTTACTTTCTGGCAACGGAATCGGTTCTAAGGCAATAATTTTCTAAAGACAGAACAAAGATCCTTTAGCATTTTGAAGATCCTCTTCTTTCAATAAAACATTCCACTCGCCTTGAGTCCTTGGCCTTTAAAATTGCTGTTCATTCCGTAGAGTAAATTTAATGTAATTAGGACAGAATAAAAATTTAATGAAATTCATCAATCGTTGCAATTTTTTTTTTTTTTCCTTTTTCTTCTTCTTCTTCTTCTTCCTTTTTTTTAACAATAAGATTACATTTGCTTTATCAAGTTTGATAACGTGTAAATAAATTTAATCTACTGTTCTAAATTATTCTCTTCCTTTTTTTTTCTTTCTTTTAACGGAAAAAATATATGTATGTATATATTTTCTCACTTCGTTTTTTTTCCCCTGTTTCTCTGGTTCTGTTTTTAATTTGTGTTTAACCATTTCACGACTAGGAAATCTTTTAACAAAGATTCAATTTATGTTACTGCTCTTTGTTGCTGAAGGAGCATAGTCTATTTAATTAAGGAGAGATTTTTGTTAAATGAGTTTCTCGATTCAGTTAAGGTGGTTAAAGTAATTACATTTTATGTTAATTAACTGCTTTAGTTTCGCGGGGGAACTTTATTTTCTCAGTTCTCAAAGCATTATTTTCATACGAAGAGAAACAGAGTCCTCGAATTTATGCGAAATAACGGGTCAATTTTTTTTGTTTTTTTTTATTATTCTTCTTGGAGAGCGGATCATTTTTATTTTTCTACATTTTTCAAATTATTTTTCACGCTCTTTAGGTAGGCAGTTTAATTTTATTAACAGGTAAGGGAAATGATTAATGGGTAAACACGTAGTGACAACTTTTCTCGTTTCGTATATAAAATATTCATTAATCCATTGAGATTAAACTTAAAATTTAACCGAATAAATATTTTTCGAATTAGATTCAACTTAGATTTTTAACTTAGGCAAACAGGCGATGCGTTTAGAAATAAATTAACATCACAAAGCGACTTACAAAGAAGAGCAAAAAAAAAAAAAAAGGTTTCTATTCCACTTTTAGATGGAGAATCACTTCGAAGGTATTGACCGATTTAGTTGAAAATATCTACACATTTTCCCACTGGCGGAGGAATTTTTTCACTCCGATACCAGCCAAAAATAACAAAAAGAGCGCAAACTAATTTTGGGCGGAGAAGTGGCCTCCTCCACCATATCGCTACTACGACTCTGCCCGGTCGAAAGGAGAACAATCAGCGAAGGGAAAAAAGAAAAGCAGAAAAATTTTGGGCAGCAAGAAAGCCAACTACTTTTCATCGCATTCAAACTATCCGAGAGTTACTTAATTTACTACTGGTGGAATGAAAATCCCAGCGATGCTATCTTTAGACATTTGAGTGCATTCCTAGTTATTTCCGTACAGATTTATACTCGGGAGAGTGGAAGCTGTGTAAATAAATATATCACCATCAGACGTCACTGGTTACGTGACTAGTGTTGACATTAATAGGTTCGAACTATGGCTGAATTTTTTTCTTTTCTGCTGGTGGAGAATGGGAATAGTTAGTGAGTCATTCTCATTAGCAATTTCTACTTCCATATGTCTATTCTTTATTTCTCACCGGCAGATAAGAAATGATGATGTCAAGTCTGGCTAACGTCGCTTTTATTACAATTGTGTGGTGGCAGTTACGCGGAACGAGTAAGATTACGTTGGCATGTAACTGTTTCGCATTCTCCGAGTGTTCTGGCCTCACCTAGAAGAAGACTGAAGTTGTCAGACGCTGTCGGGTCAGCGAACCTGACATTGCAACTGAGTAAATCCTCCTCCGTCGTGTTTATGTAAGGGGAGAGTACCAGAATAGCACGCATTTTTTTTTCTTTTTTGTTCCTTTCCTCCTCCTCTTTAGTTTCGGTTTTTCATCTTTCCGATGTAGATGAGTGTTTTTGTTATCGACGAATATAAGTGCGTATCAAAACGAGTTAATAATTCAATAAGGGTGTGGCTTTTAGCGCTTCGGTTATTTTATTTTTTTGCAATTTTAGTTTTACGGCTCCACTATCATATAGTGTATATATATAAATTGCAGTTTAATCCTATATATTTTAAATTTTTCGACTTAGAAAGACTTCTGAATATCGTTAAATTCTATCAAACTAGTTCTACATTTGACATTATCCAATAAGTTAGAGCATTGATAAGATTGGCATGATCGTTTTTTTAATTTTTAATGATATCTATGATTTTTTTTCAATTGCCAAACTTATGAAAGATTCTGTAATTCTCTTTTCGCTGGGAATCAACATGGCCATTTTCTACAGCAAGGTTTCTCAATCAGCCAGACTGGATACCAGAATCGATCCGTGGATCACAATATAAGTTTACTTGGTCACTTGAGGAATAGATAAAAATCTATTACAGCTTTATTTCTTAGAAATAATAATAATTTTGTTTTCGTGCCGTCGTATAAAGAGAACTTACCGTGATAGTTGCGAATCAACAATTTTATTAGGCATAATCCGGGAACATTTTTATTTTTTCTCGATTTTCTATATTGAAATTATCGTCTCTCGTTACAAAATTATTGATGGCATACTGTAGAGAATCATGTTTCGACCGATAGTAGCAGTAAAATAGATGTTATCTGTTTTAGTAAGGACAACTGTTGCAGAACCCAGGCGGTGTCCGTGGCATCATTTAGAAGGAAGGGGCCGCTTTTATTGATGTATGTCTCCCACCATCCATCTTCGTGGCAGGCATAGAAGTCAATGGCTGCAGTCCACCCTTCACCACTACCTCATCTAACAAGGGAAATAATCAGCACCTAAAATCGATCGAGTCATAACATCTGACTCCACTGCAAACAAAATGTTATCTCCGCCTCTACTCGATTGGGGGTCTGCTCTCTTTTATCCTCCATCTTGCGTCTTTCTCTTTAATCCTAATCTTTTTAGCAGCTACGAAATAGTTTTGCTTGGATGATTACGTCCCGAACTTGTTTTTTTTCCCTCTCTCTCCCTTTCTCTCAACAGGCGATCTGTTTAGATCTAACTTAGTCGTGAAATTTCTCCCGATTTTTATTCTGTTTACATCTCTTTTTCTCTCTTTATACGTACGCTAATTGTTTCTACGGTGTATTTCTCTCCTATCAACTATTTTCTTTCTTTCGGCAATAATATATAGAAATGGCAAAACAGTGATGATAAGAAAAAAGTTGGGTCAAAAGAAGATAGAATAATAGAAAAAAATGACAGTAAGGGGAATACGAGAAAAGCAGAATAATAATAAAAAAGATAAAAAAGAGAGTAAAGGGAATAGTGTATCCTCCACCATTCTTCATCTTTCCAATCGGGCGCGAATGAATCTTCAAGTTTTGCTCTTCCAAAGCAATGCTCCAAACGAGTACAACATCGTTTATCTTTCATAGAATCGGCATAGAGTAACACAGATCCTCGTAAATCACCGGTTGTAGTTGCAATCACATTAAGATAGCAATTGAATAGCATAATTCCAATATTAATTGTACTGTATTCCCGTTCGTCACTCAGTTTTGCATATTCGCCAATGGTTGTTGTAAAGCAATTAAATTCCATATCCAATGCGACTATGGATACAACATACTGTTCACTATCAAGACCATCATTCCCTTAATAGGTTTCGCTTTCTCTTGGCTAGACCAGCGGGCGGCACAGTTAAGTGGCACCTAATGGACTCTGGTCACTCGTAATGAAAGAAGGGAAGCTTGGCAAACATCTCTTCCTACTAGGACACTTCTTTGTCGTTTGCGGAGGACTGGCCTAAGCATACAGGATTAATGTTTCAGAAATGAGATTCTCCTGTAACAATACTACATTCCTTATCAATTTTTACCAAAATTTTCCAATTTCGAAAGCGGTTAAAGTAGAAATTTAATTGCTTGCATTTCACGGACGAAAGAACTGCTCCACTGCTACAGTAATAATGGTTACTAAAATTTTAACAATTAATGTAGTCAGACTGTTAGAGGTTTTGACTTGTAAATAACTTTTTCTTTTTTTTTTATTAGACAATTGCAATGTAAAGCTGATTTCCTTTCCTCTAGATGATATCTTTCTATCGTGTCCAAAATGACAGATTTGAGGACAATGAGACGGAAGATGGTACAATTGACTTTTATCTGATAGAAGGGTCGGATGGAGGATAAGAACCAATTGTGCTGCACAGAAAAGCTCCAATGACGATAAGATGGCGGCGGTAATGTCACGTACACAGTCCCTCTCGCGAATTAATCAGACATTATCTTGTCTGATTTGTGTCTTGCTGACTCTTTAGTGGAAGGAAGAAGGAGAGATACCATTCTAGTGGGGATACGGAAGAGGAAATTATACAGGGTGCAATAGGGAATTTCTCTTACATAAAAATGCAAACTGATCTAGCTACATATATATATATAAAGAAGAATAATTTGACAGACTATCGAATAATTTATTGTCAAGATTGTAGTTGCCATATTGTTCGCGTGTCAGGGACAGTCCGCTTCTGGTTCATCCTCAGGCGATGCGATGTCTCTATCATGTCTCAATCTGCTGCTGCTGGTTTTTAGATCTGATGCTGTGCATTTACATTCCTCGCATGGGCATACATACATATAATGGATTTCTCCTCGCAGCATTTTTCACCTCTCGCACTTTTGTTTTTTGCTTTTTTTTCGCCTTTTCGTTTCACATTTCTCGTTCTCATTTTTGCTATCCCGATTTCTTTCTTTCGATTTCTGCTTCTTCCAAGTGTTTAAGTTTAATTTAAACTGGTGAAATCATCAAACAAGCTATCAAAACTCCCCTTACGACCGAAAATAAAGTAGTCGTTTTTTTTTTTTCCCTGACACGTCAAACGAAATGCATGTAGAGGAGACATCATCAATTTTCGCTTAACGGTGCGGTTATATATAAACGCTTTTATTAGACGAAAATTCGAACTCGAGTCAAATTACAAGATCATCTCCATGGAAAAGGTTGAAGTGCGGCAAAGACAGACAAGTCCAACCGCAGCCAAGCGAGACCCAGTTTCCAACAATCAATTATTCGCTCTAACGCTCCTGGTTTACTCCGATGTGTTGGCCGTGAAGTGAAAATTAATGGTGGAGTGCTGAAGGCCCCGATCTGAGAATTTTTCCCGAGTTTCTGCCGTCTTGGTTGCTCTTCTCCATCTTTCTTCTAACAGTTGTCAACTGTCGAAAATCTGTGTGCTTTTTGCCTTTTTACAGCATCTTTCTCGATTTATAACTTGCCATTTTAGTCTCCGAGAGGGGAGAACAGGTTCCATTTTTAGACTGGATTCGTTTAGCGACTATTTTCCAAACTTCCTATTCAGATTAAGAAACCAAAAAAAAAAAAAATTTCATTAGCCAAAACTATGCATTACAAATTTTCTTTATTTTTTGTTGATTAACGGTAAAAATCTTTCTTAATATTCTTTATTTTCTGTTGATTAACGCTAAAATCCTTTGTAATATTCTTTATTTTCTGTTGATTAACGCTAAAATCCTTTGTAATATTCATCATATTCTATTTCTAGCTGTATAATTTAATAGTCTCGCTTGATGATAATCTCTTTTCTTACGTGGCTGATCTCAGAACCTCCGCCTTTAATAAGATTCCCAAGAGGTTGCATCACTTCCTAGAATCTTTACAAAAACAAACGTATCTTCCTTTCTAACAGCATCTAAGTTTTAAAGCATAAAAACAAAAAAAAGAGAGGGAGAGAGACAAAAAATAAATGGAGCGAAGATAAGAACGGTCAAACTGCTTTAACGGTTAAGTAAAGCCAGAAGAGATGTGATAGGAACGTGGCAGAGAGAGTTTAACATCGAACTTAGTCACTATGCTGTTATTCCACCGGAATAGCGAATGCAGTAAACAAAAATTCCATTATACAGTATTTGCCTTTTGAAAAAAAGACGATTTTTGAATAAATCTAATAATTCAGTTGTCAATCAAACGGAAAATATTGCGATTTTAGTGCTGCGAAAAATGTTATCTGGTGATAGTTCCGGAAATATTCGATAGGTGGCGTTAATCCGGATATTCAAACAATTTGACAGAATTCTTAGAATTTTCGAGCAAGAATTATTAATCATTCTCAAAATTTTTAAAAGTTTTAATCATGAAAATAAAAAACTGGACATGTTTACGTTTGATTTACAAAGTATCGTCTCTTTATTCATTATTTTAATATTTATTGTTCGCATTTGAATGAAAAATTTTATTTACAGGCAAAATTGTATTGTTTTATATGAATTTTCTCTTGTAAAGAGAGATTCTCACGTAATATCGATAAAACAGCACAGAAGTCCAAAGTCTGTCGACGAAAGAACGGGCGATGCGTCGAAAAACTGCGAATCCATTTCCGAGCAAGTAAAAGTGTGACGCAGTTAATCTCCTAATTATCTAATCAAAGAGCAGTTTTAAAAGGGGGAAAGAAAAGAAGAAGAAGAAGAAAAAAAAATAGAAAAATTCCAGTATGATCTACAGACTGAGAAAATCTCATCGGCAGCTGCAAAAATCTTCCCTTCTTCAGTCCTCCAGGGAACAGTCGCTAACACATTTTTCACTCCAGTCCGTCAGGGGGTAGAGAAAAGGCGACAGCGTGGTCAAGCACGTGACGGTTGGCATGGCAACGGGACCGGGAACGTCCAGACGGCGCCTGGAGCTAGACGGGCGGGTGAGACTGCATGGCTTCATTCGATATTGGCCGATCGTGTCAGCTCCACCTGTACTTGTACCTGGAACGCTTTACATACCCCGCTACTTTCGGTCCCCTGGCGAACCAGGCCACATCCCGCTAACCAACTTAATTCAGACTGTTCATTTCGGTGTAACGCATCTACAACTTGATTAACTCTCTTACATAACCTAAGGGGGATACGCCCAAACTGCGCTAACGGTACCGCCATCTGGAGAGTAAAATTGAAAATTTCGGACGGAAAAAAAACTCACACACATTTATCGACAATCGCACTTATTTTTCGTTTTAAAATTTCCTCACATTCCCGTAGCTAGAACATATATATATATATATATATATCATTATCGAAGCCATTTCCTGTAGTGTTAGTGTGTACGGAAATGCAAGATGAATTGGAATATTAGAAAAGCGACACGGGAAAGAGAAAGAGAAAGCGAGAGAGATGTGATAATACTTTGAATTATAGCACTGCGGTGCCTTTACGCCAGAGAAAAAGGTTGTTACTACATCAGCTATAAATTATCATCCTGGATGACGGGGAAGAAAAGAAGGCAAAAAAAAAAAAAAACGAAGCAAGAAGGAGAAAATAAAAGAAGAAGTTTTGGCAAAGTTTTAAAATTTCCTAAGTTATATCTACTGCATGTTGTGGATGTGTAGACACAGTATAAGTTGATTCGCTGCTTCTTTTTTATGGCGGTTATAAACTTCTTTTCCCTCCCCCACCGTCGATAAATAAGTAAATTCTCCTTCCACCTGACCGTAGATAGAGACGGATTGCCTCAAAGGAGATGAAAATTCGACGATTTAATACCGACGTCACGTTTCGTGATCTCTGGCGACAGAATAACTGCGCCTTCTCCCCTTAACGTTATTTATCTGTAAGTATTTTTTAAAGCGATTTAGCGATATGGCCAAAAACTAACTCCGAAAATTGAGATGGAAAGGGGAAGTGGGTTTGTTTTGGGACTTCTCCGCAGTCTTCTTAAGCTTCTAAACTTATTACAGAGTTCCTCCAGAGTTTTCCGAATTTCCTACAAAAAATGATTTAATTGAAATACGTTCTGTCATCCCGCTGTCTGGATGCTGTGAGAATAAACTGAATCCTTTATCGTCGCATCGCCAATTGGTTTCATTTGTATAGAACCGTTTTATAAGAGCGCCAACCACATAAAATCACGATTAAAGACCCGGAAAAAAACTTTTAAAAACAGGGCTTTCTACCCAAAATTATCGCCTCCCAACAGAGCAGTTACCATCGAATTATTTTATATAAATTCGCACTTCTAAAGGAAGTTTACATCCGAATAAATGCAATTTAGATCTTCTTTAAACTTTTACGGCACGGGAAGAGACTTTTAACAAGAATTTTCACCATCTTTTCCCCCTTCTAAACACCTAAATTCATCCATTAATATTTCCCCCCTTCTTGCCTTAAATAGAAATATTTAAATGTATAAGATGATCAAGAGGAGGAGAAAGGAAAAAAAATTTTTTTTTAAAGCCGCGCTTTGATCGAATATGCAAAGGCTTGAAACAAAAACTTATTATTATCGAGTTTCGAATTTTTTAAAGGCTTATTCTCATGCCTAATAATAACAATAATAATAATGTACAGAGTTCATTTTAAATTTTTAATGGAATTCTGAAAAGACAAGCTCATCTTTCGACGTTACCATTTGAATTTAAAAATTAATTTGGAATGAACTTTCTGGGGGTTGTTGAAGAAGAAGAAGAAGAGAAGCAGCTCTTGTCGAATTCTAAAGCGTTTAAATACCAAAAATTTACTTTTGGCAAATTAATTTCAGTCAGTACTTCATTATTAAACAATTTTGGAAAGTAAAACTGCTTCCGACTCCACCTATTGCTTGCTGGTGGCACAGGGCGTATTGCATTTACATGAAACTTTGCACTGCTTGTGCTAGAAATGGCCACGTCTCCTGGTGTTTGGATGGTAATGGTTATAAATGGCTTAATTGCAACACACGTGCAACGTATTTAGTTAAATATTAATGTTGATTAAGGATAGTTTTTTTTTGTTTTTACTTCCTAATTCGGGTGAGCGGCATTAGAGATCGAAGTGACAAAGTTTTCTAATCATAATAATAATTTTGTACGACGTTTCTTTTATATTTTAAAATGTGTAAATATTAAAAAGATTATTTTTAGTTTTTTTTTTTTTAAATTCAATTAGCAATCTTTATTCATGCAATAGTAGTAACAGTAGAGATAAAAGTATGAGTAAGATTCTACATTACTTGCTTACGTGATGAAATCGTTATTAGGTTTTTCAATTTAATCGTAATTAAAATTGTTCCATTTGCGAATTGCTTCGTAGGATTTCGAAATTTGTTTTATTTGTCGTAAATTATTGTTTACGGTTTCATTTTGGAAAGCGAGATCGCGAAGCGATTTCGTAACGCAAGCAAGATAAGTAGAATTCAACCTGGCGAATTTATTAATTAAAACGAAAATGCATTTATGATTCGAAGGTAATTGGCAAATTTTTGAATTTTTAATAGGAAAAAAAAAATCCTGAGATATTATGCGAATAATCGTTAGCATAAATTGTAAATGCAAATCTGAAAATCGATTTTTTTTCCCTTCCTCCTCCCGTTATTAATTGAAAAAAACTTGCTTCTCCCTTTTTTTATTTTTGTTTCGATATGTTCATTTACCCAATATACTTTATTGACACGTGTAATTTTTGTAATATTTCTTCCACTGTCGTGTATGGGTGATACAAAACTTTGAACTTCCGCGATTTGCCCAGATGTTAGAGCGTTTATGACTTTTGCGACATCTGCTCTTCTATGTCTTGTTCGTTTGTCAACAGGAAATGACGTCTCTTCCACTCTCAGAAAGAAACACAGAGACAGAAGAAAAACTAAAGAAAAAAGAAACTTTCACACGGAAGAAGACGAGTGAGTTAAATTTACTAAATAACAAGTGTTGTCTTTCCCTTAGGGGACATTAAAGACATCTTGGAGCTGACCTTCTTAACAGATCTATCCTTTCATTTTTTCAGAACATCTTAATGAGATTCCGAAAAAAAAAGGGAAACTCCATATTTGGGATGAATAAACTTCGAAAAATATCTTCCTATCTTATTTTTGCACCTTTTAAATTAGTAAAATAATACTTAAGCATCCTCCAAAGAAAGGAAAACTAAAATTACATAAAAGCAAATCTAAAGAAGCAGTTGGATATTTCTGCCAGAGGAAGAAAAAAATCGTCTCGCTTGGTTTCAGATTTTCTTGCAATTAACAAAATAATTTTGTCATCATTCTGTTCCTCCGGAAGTAAGTTTGAATCATCGGCAGTGGAAAAGAGTTTTCGCCACATCAGCTACTTCCTCTGCAACCCCTGGGGGAGAAAGACTTCTCTAAAATCAATAGAAGGTCTGGCTCGGAGAATGTAAGGGTGACTGGCTTGAATGTAAAGTGCTACTTTACTCGCTCTGACCAAAATATACGGATCTGAAAGTCATCGCCGTAAATTGAGAAAATGACTTTTTCCTCTTTTTCTTTTTTTTTTTTTTTTCCTTTCCTTCTTAAGAGAGCTGATTGCACACTTTGTCCTCTGGGGACTTTCATTGTCGGTATGTAAGATAATGGAAATTTCCCATGTCTCCTGTGAATATTTTCAAACAGAATTAGTCAACTTATGTTTCTTTTTTGATAAGATTTCTTCCTTCTCCTCTTCTTCCTCCACCTCCTTCACTTCTTAATTATTCAATTACTTTTACTTTCTGCAAAGAAAAGAATCGAACAGCCCAACAGCCTAATTTGCATTCTTAACATAAACATTTCAATTTGTAAAAAAAAAGAAAGAAAAAAAAAAGAAGAAAACCACATCTGATTATCCGAACGTCATCGTGTCTGTCAGTGTGTTTATTTAATTAACTTCAAAGCTACAATTCAGCTTTGGTTCAAAATTTATACTTGAGAATCACCTTATGACCGCGTTATAGTTACAAATTATTATTATTATTATTTTAATTATTCACCACAGTTAAAGAAATTAATAGACGAAAATTTGATTAATCTGGGTAAAAAATTATATATTTTCTTCTGTAAGTAGCAAATTCATTATGTTTATTTTTTAACACGGGAAAAAAGAGCACAAAAATGTAAGTAGAAAAGACTAAAATAAAAATAGTAAATCTGGAAAATCGGTACAAAATCAGATTACGTTCAATCGGGAGTAAGTGCAGGAAAACGTTCTGGATCACCTGATCCATGTAGATGACGTCAGCGTTGCTGCAGCAACACGTTTGATCACGTGAACCACTTGATGTTTTCGTTTAATGCATCTTCTCCCCAAGAAAGAAGAAAGAAAGAGAGAGAGAGAGAGAGAGAGAGATATTATTATTATATTTTCTTTTTTTTTCTTCTGGGGAGAAAGACGAGAGTAATGTGATAGTATAGCGAGTAGAAGGGTTTTGAAAACGTTTAAAAATCTATCGTTTTCGACTTGATTTATCGTCCTTCTCTTCACAATGGGGGTGTTCTTTTTCATAGCTTTTCACCGCAAGGGGCTGAGTCGAGTGATCAATCTTGTTTTCTCTGGTAACTTGAAGTTAATTACATCAGCGAATAATGATAGAGTTATTTGTGGAGTAAGAAGACCGAAGAAAAAGAAAAATTAAATATATTACGCGGTTGGATTGGAATAAATTAACTATTAAGGAGAGAATAATGAGAGGAATCGAATTTCTGAGAAGCGATCACGTGATGCTATGGGAGGAAGATGGATCGGTTCCTTTTATATACACACACAACTTTCAGATGTCTATTGTATGAGTTGAATCTAGTTTCTGAACTGGACTAAATTCGACTCATGCAATGAATTCTAAGCTGAAATTTAATTTTTTTCCCTATAGTTTGTATAAAATAAAAGTCTGAAATTCTTAATAATGAATTTTTTGTTTCCAGTTTTTTCATATTTCAACTGCAATATGCAAAAATTCGCATTGTAATGTTTAATTTTGATATATGGGTGGAGAATTATTAAATTTGTTTCTCTTTAAGAAAATCGATGGGAATAATGAAACTTCAAGTAATGGGAAACTCGAATAAATTTCACCATTCCGTGATGAGCTCTGAAGTGGCCACTGCCAAAAATATAGCGAAATTAAGCCGCTTAACTAACACTAACCTAATGTATAAGTTTTAAATATTTTTCCATGTTCATAGTATAAAATATATGAATGAATACATCTCGTCAATTATTGATTTTTCTTTCCTTTCAGGGTCGTTGCAATAGGGAGAAACCACCTTGTAAATATTTCCACCCTCCTCAACACTTGAAGGACCAGTTACTGGCCAATGGTAGAACCCATTTGGCCCTGAAGAATGCTCTGATGCAACAATTGCCGTTGCAAACCGTGTTGCCTGGCCAACTCCCAGCAGTGGTAAGTTGATTAATTAAACGTAACGGGGATTAGAACTTAGTAAATGTTTCACAAAAACCAAAAAAAAGTAAAAAAATAAAATGTCGAGTTCGTAGGAAAAGTAATCAGCGTTTTAAACAAACATGGAAGGGGAAAAACATGATAGATGATGATTGACAAGAAACAAGCAAAAATAACAATTTTCTCAAATCCTTAATTTTTTTCTATCGTATCCTCTGCGTCTCATTAACCTTAACGATTGAGAATATTTGAAGAGAAACGAGAAAGAGAGGACAATTTAGAGAAGGAACGATCCAATAACGAATTACTCCGGTGTGGACTGTCACTCCAGTTAGTTTATTTCATTAAGCAGCATCTTTAATTCTGTGACGCCACATGAAAAATTTATGAAGTTCATTAATCAAACGCAGCTTCATACGACAGGGCTCAAACTTACCACTTAGCATCGTTAATTTGAGACATTGTGAGGCCTTTAACGCCTAAAGGGTAATCTTGTTGATTGAAAACTTATTTAAACCATTACCGTTCTGGTAAATAAAATTAAATTATTATTCATTTCAGTCATTAGAAACTATTTTGATAAATGATCATCTTATATATATATATATAGAGAGAGAGAGAGAGAATAATATTGATAAAGTTGGATGTTTCAACACGTATGTCATCAGGGAGGAATCCATGTTTAAGTAAAGAGTTTAATGGAAATTATGCAATAAGTTTAGTTCGCCTTTTCCTTAAGAAAACTTTAAATACTTTCTCTAAAGAATTTAAAAGAATTTCAAATCATAAATTCTGTTTAAAATGTAAAAGAGAAGCTTCAAATTTTCTTATAAAGCGAAAGGAAATTTAAAACTCAGCAAAGTACACTTTTTAAAAGAAAATTTTGATATCTTTTCACCTTCTTCAGGAAAAAAAAAAGAAAAGAAAAACTAAAAAATATTGTAGCTTCCTTTTAAGAAAATGTTCCTCACTTTACCTTTAACATTAAAATTCGATTTTCTCTTCACCATTAAAGAAACCGGTCACATTTTCTCCTCTTCCTAAGATCTAACATTTCGAAAGCCAAAAATTCATTCCTGCTTTCGGAAAATTTTTAATTTTTCAAAAAAAAACCTTAAAAATGTCAAAAATTAAATAACATATAATAGATTTTAACGTGTAATTCGTACTTTAATGGATAATTGCGAGAATATTCGGATAATTATTTACCGTTACTCGCATTAAGGTAGTGCGACATAAAAGCACATTTCGATCTGTTCCTTAAAGTCGACTTCACCTCGGGGCACACTCACCATGCAAGAAAAGCCATGGCATGCAGGTGCGGGTGACACTAATTACAATTAATGTCGGACAGAAAAGACAAAGTTTGTCGCCATAACGTCTATTGGCTTGTGTCTGCTGATGTCCAAGCATCTACATCACTTCTTCCATTAGCCAATAAGCAGGACAGACTAACTATTAGTGAGTCAGTATATCCTCTAGATGTGTCATCCAATTATCTGGCTGAGAGAACTAGCTTATATATTTAATTTTTTTTTTCAACTAATTTTAATTATCTCGGAGTTAAATTAAATAACATCGCCCTCCACACACATGTACACATATATTTAATTTTTTACTTAATTAAATTCGGAGACATTTTATACAGTTTTACAAAAGGACGAGATGACGGCGATAAATAATTTTTGGGATGTATGACGAGGTATAAAATTAGATGCGAGTTAGGGATTTCGAATCGATTGAATTAATTAAAAGCTTATCTACATCAATAGTCATTTACATCTATATTTAAAGCTGTAGGAAATCTTTGGAGCGCTTAAAAACGGCGATGAAAAAATTAATTTTGGAGACGAATGCAAGAAATTAAAAAAAAATCATACAAGAAAATATATATCATAAAAAATCATCATTGGAGATGAACTGGGAATGATGCGCTTTCAAAAAATTAAAATAAGAAAGAGCAGATAAGATTAAGCATAATGGTACGAGAAGAAGGAAACTGCCTTAAGTATTCATAAAGATATTGAGAACTGTGGAGCTCAAACATTTTTTAAAGGAAATTGCTTCTTCATAGTATGTTCTGTTTGGAAATAACAATAATTTCAGTTCGAGAAGAACCAGAAAAAAAATTAAAATCGCACAAAATTTTGTTAACCTGTAGGCAGTCTCCGCCTATCTCGGTCGACTGCTTGTTTTCTTAGAATTGTTGGGTTCTGGAAGAATAACAAACAACTCCAATGTAGCTTTTTACGATTCCGAACAAGAATAGTCATGCAAGTCATAGATTACATGAGGGAATACAAAGAATCAGAGCACAAAACACACGGGATATGAATCGTTCCAGTTCATAGAATCGCTTGATATGGCACAGTATGATCATGTCATATAGTATGTTACATAGACCTTACGTTAGTGAAGCAATGAAGATAAGTAATTTATTATTATTATTTTTTATGACTACTGCATGCATAATAGATTTCATAGGAATTCACAGTAACTGAACCATCCTTAAATAGCAACCTGTATTTAGGAATAAGAGATCGTTTCCTAGAAGTAATGCCGGAATTCTCATCAGCGAAACTGGTTTAGGAAGAATGAAATTATGCATTATACTTAACATGCCAGAACGAACAGAAAACAAGACGAAAATACTCAAAATATATTCAAAGAATTCGAATAATTTATCGGGCATGCCCATAGTTTTTAGGTTAATCTGATATGCTGTTCAGAATAAACCGAGGAACAGCAGTGCGAAGGAGCACATGGTAATCGGATAGCAACTGGCACTTTAGGTGACAAATCAGCCAATATCCGGACGGTAAAATATCCTTGACGTGTGTCTGGATCTTATCGTGTAACAATCGGGAATTGCGGACAATAAATAAATATAACAACCATAATCAGAAGAGAATCATCGATATTCTTGATATACTCAAAGGAATTCGTTTAAAAGACTTACATGCTAAGTTAACATATTATAAACTCCATCTGTCTAAAAATTATAATGAATACATTCTGACAACAGGTATTCATTATCATTTAAACCTTGAAACCTTGAGACTTGAGAAAATCTGAATACATCATTAGTATAAATACAACATTCTCGAAACTTTGTACATTTCTAAGGGAGATTATCGAGCAATTTCAATAATTTTATGCCAGCAATACTAAAAAAAATCCTATGTCTCAGAAGGCCCGAAGGCTTACAGAAATAGCGATAAATCAATAATTCATCCAAACCGCTACTTTGATTTGATAACCCAAATCATTTATTGATTTATCAGTACCCTCGAAAGTCTACAAGGATACTGATAAATCAATAAATGAATTGGGTTATCAATGTCAAGAGAACGGATCAAAATATATAGTTTGAGAGTCTGGATAAGTTTGATCAAATGTTAAAAATACGGAAAATTTTTAATACGATTATTTGTTTCCATTTTTATGATGATTCAATGATATTATCAGAAAGGTAGTGATGATATATCTCAAACTAAAAGAATAATAATAATAATTATTATTATTATTATGCTCTTGAATATCACTTTTTATTACTCAGTAATTAAACAAAAAATATATTCTGCATGATTATATGATAAAAATCAGTAAATTTAATATATCACGAACGACGTTTTCGGAGTATTGCCTCCATTGTCAGATGATAATGCACTCCTTCGACTTTCTAGACCTACTACTATATACGATTGAATATCCCCAAGAGATACGACCTCGTTGATGAAGAGATAATAGCGCTTTGTCATGAAGAGTCTGAAAAGCAGAAGACACTTTCCCTCAATAAAATGTCTTTCAAGTTATTCTCCGAAAGGTAGCCAACAACTTTCCTCGAAAAAAGGAAAAAAGAAAAAAAAAAGTTATTTTTATCGCCTCTACTTCCAAATTTAATTTGCAGAAGAACGAATTCCAGAATTGATAATTATTATTGAAAGAATTAGAAAATTTGGCTCCAAGTATCACGAAATTTTATTCGGTACTTTCGAAGGAAAATTCTTTTTTTTTAAGTCAAGTCCTGCATTTAATAATCTAATAAAATAATTACCGATTTAAAATCAGATGAATCGAAACATTTGCATAATTATCTTTTTAAGAACTTTAGAAGAATCGATTATTAGATATCGGAGAACTTTAATTTGGATACCATCAAATCAGCATAATTGAATACGTGAGAATTTATGTGAAAGAAAGAGAAACACAAAGTTAAATAGCCGATTTTTTAAACATTAACCGTCTGGTCTAGCTAAGAATGCAGAAATGGAATTTTCTGTTGATGTTACATATTAAATCTCGGCCATATACTAGATGACTGCCAAATGATCAGAGGATAATGATGTCTATCAGCATCAAAACGAGTATGATGAGACGGTATTTAAACAAATGGATTATTTTAAACTTCACTCTTCTAAATTCGATCGAAGATGATGTATCAATAATTTAAAAAATACAATATTATTCTAACTTCTTCGATATCTTCTTAATTGTTATTTATAATAAAAGTATAACTTATCCGTTTTAAAAATGATAATTTAAACACACAGAATTATCAATATTTCATAAAAGTATAAATGCAGTTAACTTATATTCTTTACAGCGAGCGAAAGCGTTTTGAAGAATGTAGATCGATGACCCAAACGTGAATGCTAAAGTTTGAGGAGTGTCACTCAATTCCGGATTCCTCTGACATGAAAATAAGCGATATATATTGAATTCATTTTAACAGCAATGATGAATACCTTGCGATAGTGAACCAAAGCATTCCTAAGACTAGAATATAGATCAATGAGCCGAGTACGATTTGTAAAATTTGAGTAATGCTACTCCGTTCTGGATTCCCCTGACGCGAAATCGAAGCGTTGTTAATGACACGTTTAAAGCTATTTTTAGCAGTGATAATGATTTATAAATGTTTTACGATACACATATACTAGCTTAAAAGCCTTGTTAACTTACCATAAATTTTAAATATCAGTTCAAATTAAAATGGAGAAGAATTATAAAATTACAAGATTTCGAATAACTTATTCAGTTGAGAATTAACTTGTCAAATATTACTTTATCCAGATTAATTTATGAGATGTCATATAATAAAAAAAAATAGCCGAAAATTTAATATGGAAAAAAGTAAACATGTTTTACTTGTAATAGAAAAATAAAGATTAATAGATCGAGTACGTTTATATTATAGAACAGACAAGAAAAATGAAGTTTGGTTAAAAATTTTTAGAATTATAAGAAAAAATTTCGTCTAAATAAAATAGTGAAACGTAAAGTAGTAAGAAAAACAAGAGAATATTGTTAAATTCTAAAATTTTCTTAAGAAATTAGTTATTCTATAAATAAACTTTTCTACTGGATGTTATTTGCATAATATAAACTTGCAAACAGTTGAATTTAAATTGTCTTAAATCATGATTAATTAAGTTTAACAATTTATTTATTATCCTTTTTAGGAATAATTTTCGTAAAAGAAAATTTCTTCTCTTGTTTTTTTCCAACATTGCAATCACATAAAATCGCGTATAAAATATAGACATATTGAATCATTTTGTGACATTTCGTAATAAATTTCTTCGAAAATTCTATAATTTTAAATCAATTTCTCTTAAAAAACTATTTTTTTTTTTCTTTTTTTTGAGCATATACGTGTAAAATTTTTCATATTTTCAGTAGAATAATCTTCACGCGAACAGTTTTCCAAAGAGCATTATTTGAAAGGTTCCAACAGGCAGATAATAGAATGCAAAAATATTATTAATGCGATATTTATTTTTGCAAATTATTAATGGCATCGGAATTTAATTAAAAATTATCGAAAAAATTCAGCTTTATACCTATTAAAATCGTTAACTTGGATAGATATAAATATTAAAGGAAAGGAAAACAACCATTTGTAGTTGTTTCTTAAAACATCTTTTTTTTTTACAGATTAACAGAAATAACTTTTCTGAATGCATCACCTTAAATCGTAACATATTAAATAAATTTTTAAGTATTTTTTTTTTAGTTTTGTTTTTCTAGTGAAACCCTATTTAATATATATATATTTTTTATATATATAATAAATGGGCCTTCACTGTTTATGAGAGAACTTGTTATTTACTTTTTTTGCTGACTTCTCAAAAGTCGAAAGTCGTTCCTGGAAATTTTTATTAGATTTAAAATTTTAGACCGATTTTTTTTTTCTTCGTTTTTGGATACAACTTTTTATATAACAAAAAGTTATCGATTGAAGGCAAAATATGGCTCAAAATAGTAGAACGAATTATCAGATTTTTTGATAGAAATCAATAAAAAAATATATAAAAATATATATATATATATATATATATCGACGTACCGATTAAAGAAGATGAATTAACGTTTACTAGAAGAAGAATTTAAAGATAAAAAAATAGCAAATATATTGTTTTAGGTTAGCTGATTTAAAAAATAATGTTCTAATGAATGAAAACATTTGACACGTGTTATCTATGGTTTCAGTAATTTAGATATAAAAATTATCCTGTACAATGATAGCAAAACCATTAAATAATCAAAAATCAAACATGCATTTTATATTAATGAATAAATTTTGTATTTTTTTAAAGACATAAACGGTAGTAGGCCTACTAGTAAGCAGCAGTAGAAAAGATCAAAGAGAAAACTCACTCTAATGTTTGAAAAGATCAAAGTAACAAAGACAGAAAAGCAATACATATAAATTAAAAAGGAAAAAAAGGAAAATAAATTACAAATAAACTTAAGAAAAATTAATAAAATCAGAACAAGTACCGACTTGAGAATGATGATCAAATATTTATAAAAGGAAATAAATTTAATTCGAGATAAATAACCGAAGAAGAAAATCCACTAAAAATCGTTCAGTACTATTAAAAGATACGAATGAAAAAGATTGAGGATATGAGAATTTTATAAACAATATATTAATAGTACAAAATTCCAAATAAATTCTGATAATATATAGTGACCATCATAACTTGGGCATAGTAAATATAATATAAAAATAAATAAAGGAATGCTATTATAAATTATATCTGATGGGGGACTTAACTGAAAGTACAGCAACGGATAAAAAGTAATTTTAAGAAAAATTGAAGAATTTTTTTTCTAAAATATGACGACAGCGATGAAAAAGTGAGATCTGTTTTTGAAGAGAGAAATCAAACTGAAAAGATTCATATTTGTATTTTTTTTTTTTTTTTCTGGTGATTTATATGACAGCATAATATGTTCGACAATAAAATTTGGGAAGAGAATGATCTCAAAACGTTTAAAATTGAAACTAAATTTGTTGATATTTGCAAAGGCGCATAGGCTCAAATTTTGATTTTGTTCGCTTTCCGAAATTCATAAATTTTAATCAGCGATAATCATCATCAGAGTTGAAACTTGAACAACGTGAATTATTTTTTTCTGGCTATTAAATATCAAACTAAATTTTTTTTTTACTGAATTAAAGGAGCTTTCTAACTATACCGAAATGCAATAACTACTAAAAAAAATAACTGCAAAAACTTTTATTATTCTTTTTTCTTACTGTAAGTAAATTAATAAGTCGGAAAATATAATTAAAATTTGATAGTTTAAAGAATCAAGATATTTCATTAATTTTCTCTCTCTCTCTATATATATATATATATATACATAGATTAATTCATAAAAAATGCAAATGAAGATAAACGAAAATTTATCGATTAATAAAAATTTTAATTATTAAATTATTCATAAAATTGGTGATGATATTTTTAATATATTCGAAGTTCATTCAAAGACAAAGTTGGATTTAAAGGAGTTTAAATGAAGAAATAAAATTTGCGTGATTTCGATGTTTTTATCCGGGGGAAAAAACTAACGATATTAAAATATAAGTGTTTAAAAAATAGAAAAAAAAAAAAGTAATAATTAGAGATCGTAAATGATGATAAAAGTTAGTCAGAAAATGATTCAATTAACTCATTATGTGAACAAGTTAAGCGTGGATAAGAACAGGAGCAAAATAAAATCTACATTTTTACAGATTCTTGAATTTAAAAAAAAAAAAAAAACATCTGGAGAATTGAAAATAAAACTCATTGGAAAGGAAAAAAATAACAAACTCTATTAAAATTTTTTTTTTAAATTTAATATATTTTTTGCATTTTTCCTGTAAATTTGAGAGAACTTGAAATCGGAGAATGCAGTACAACATGGAGGAAAAATAGACTTTTTATTTTTTGAAGTAATGCAAAATTGTACTTGAATATATATAACAAACTCAGACTAAAGAGTAAAGACTGCAGCTGTCTAAAAGTCGTTTATTCTACTACCAAACTGTTTTAAAGCATAAAAGAATGTAGCTCTAACTTGGCCATCGCGCATCATTATCATAACTATAAATGGAGAGAATAAGATTGTAACAACGTCTGGAAATTCCGCATTAAAGATGGCATCCGTTTATATTTCGCCTAATATACATAATGGGTATCGATTTAGAAGTCTAGCAATGTTTGCGACCCATATAGAAACTTAATAAGATGATAGAAGTTATGTTAAGATTTTCTACATCAGCCGTGTAGTCAGAAACTTTTTATGGGGTTTTCTTCAAAGAAAAATCTATATAAATTCATAAATAACTCTGTTTAGATAAAAGATATTCGATTCAATAGGGAATTTTAACAGTCGAAACCTCACTTCCTAGTCATTTTGTTGCTATATGTATGCATTATATAGAGTAGTAGTTATTAATACGGCCACGTTTTTATAAGACGATAGATCAAAGAATCCATGAAATTAAATACAAAAAATATTCTTTAAATGAATAAATTTTTATCATATTTTTATATTTTTTACAGTTACAAATTAGCATTTTTCTCTGTATATTTTCCTGCATTATCGCTTATCCAGAATAACTTTGATTGTCTAGATAATCTTGTTTTATGATATTTTTTTATCTCTTCGGCATACACTTATATCAGAACTGTTTCTTAAGTCGTATTTTATGATATATTTCTATGGTTACGTGTTATAGTAAATTATAAAATAAAACTTTCATAGTAAATAAATAGAAGAGTTTAAGACCGAGCCACGTAGTAGTAAATAAAAAGGGGGAGGAAAAATGCTACCGCAGTAATAACGGAATAAGTAAAGTCGATAGAGGAGTGCTTTAATATTTTCAAGACTAATTTCATTAAAAAATAATTAATTTTAATATTTTATAGCAGATATATATATATATCATCAAGAATGTTTCGGATAAAAGAATAAGACATTTTTCTAAGCTTTCGCATACATAATAAATGCTATAGTTGGGAGAAAAATTGTTGAATTCAGTAAAAATTCCGAAGATTTTTTTTTTTAAATATATTCTTAAGATTTTATGCTTTCTAATTTAATGAATCGTCGTATTTTCTGCGATTAGACAATTGCACAATTTTGTTTTCCTTTACAAAATTGCACAGTATAATCGGAAAAACTCCCAAGAGCATCTTCAGATATTATGGATTTGATTTTTATTGTTTAGTCTTTTTTTTTCAACCAAGGAAAGTAACGTTTACGAGATAACTGCATTGATTATCTGACTGCATGTTTCAACTAATAACTTTTAAAGTAATTAGCAGATTTCCACAAAATTCGGCGGGGATGTTGTGCCATTAAAGATATCTGGATGCCGCATCATTTAATCCTCTAGTTTCAACCACTTAAAAATGGCGGATGTCCAAACTTCTAAGATACTCTCTTATATATCTTGAGCTAATTATTTGATTTAGGTGATATATGATAGGAGAATCGAGTCGTTGGTAATGATCTCGATGACACATCAATTAATACTTTATCCTCATCCATTTAAAAATGGCGGACGATCAAACTTCGAAAGATGATAACTTTTAAATTGTTCGATGGATTTTTATGAAATTCATCATGGCATTCAAACTATTAAAATCGACTTTGATAATATAATAAATATAAACGTTCAATCTTCTTGAGATATCCTTTAATAACTATGGAACCCCATCTGATAGACTTTTATGACTTTCGAGATTCGTATAACATAACTTATATGATTATCTGATTAAATTATCGTATCACTTTCAGTGTAATACGATAATTTAATCAGACGGAGATTTTTTTTTAAAGCTGCAGAAACATATTTCGAGATTATAACCCATTCCCCGAATTTGCTATAGAAGATAACTTATAAAATCGATATTCTGTTTTGCGATAACACACCCCGCTACAACCTAATCTAAAATATTGTATCCTATATCGTATATTTAATACTGTAAAGAAATTGTTCCGTTGAAAGACGTTTTCGGAACGATGTTTATTGGAACTTTACGTTGTTTTGATGCCCTCGATGCATCTTACTATCATTGCCTAACATTGCCGAACGTGCGACTAGACAACCAACAAACTACACAAAAATACCATTTTAGTAAATACTAGAAAACAATTTTTGTGTAAATTCTCTCTGAATTATTATTATTATTGTTATTATGCATTAAATTTTTATCTGCAAATCTAGCGGCGATCGTTTCTGAAAAACTAAAAAACTTTCTAAAGATTATGCCGGATAATAAACACCGATGCGCGGATATAAACATGCATAAATTCTTTGATACCAGCTAAATTCTTTAAAGAAATTTGTTTGCGACTGTTGTATGCTGTGTGGATTTATAGAATTCATTATTGGAATTTATCCTTCGAAGAAATTTTACCCGCAGAAGGGACTGTTTATCAAATTTCATCGTTTAGTTTTTCAAGTTTCAACAGTCCAGATATTCTGAATAATATTATTATTTTCATGCAAAACGGTATCGAAACTGAAGATTTTAAAAGTATAAAGTAAAATTTAAAGTTATTGCCATCCGACTACAAGATTAAAATATCTATAGAAAACACTGAATGCGTATATAGTTCGAGTTGATACCCATTTTGCAAATAGAATCTTAAAAAATAAAACTATTTTTAGATAAACTATATTCTAATATATTTGAAAGAGCAGAAAAACAACAGAAATTTTGTCTATAATTTCAAAAAAATAAAAAATACGTCGTGATTTTCATATTTTAGGGATGGTTCTCGATGTTACTGAACATATGAACATGAATTTAAAAAATATGCGTTTGATTAATAAGGAAAAAAAATGAAAATTTGAGTTACTCACACTTCACGAAAACAAAAAAAAATTATATTAAAATAATACAAAGTTATCAATTTAGTTTTTAATCGACTGAATCGTTCGGTATGAATTTTAGTCATCGCATTTTTACGTCCTTAAAATATTGGGATTCGAAGTACTGATACATTTTTTTCTTCTTCTTTCAGTAAATAAAACAAATGAGCCATTAAAATGATTCAAAATCAGTTATTTTTCCTTCTTTATAACAAATTCTTGCGAAATTATTTGGGTCGCATTCGAATTTCGCATAATTTCGTTCGCGTGTTGGCACGATTATGCTTTTTTATAACTGCGCAAAAATATGATAAGACGTCATTTCCTTAAAGGCAGAAAACAAACTGAGTTTATTAAAATATTTTCTTTATTTTTATGCCGTTAAAAATATATCAATCATATATATATATTATACATAACCTAAATTTACAAAAATTGGCAAATTTTCGGTACCTATAATAAAAACGTTATTATTTAAAAAATTCATAAAATTTATTTAAGGAATTACTTTTTATGTAGTAATAAAAAAAAGTATGTTTTTTTTATATTGCTGTTATATATAGTATTTGCAAAATTAAATTTTGAAGTTTTCTTCTATATTCAATCAATTTAACAGACTTTTTAAGTGAGTAAATCGCAGATAAGAGACGTAATGTTTTTTTCCTTCGATGTAAATTAATTATGACAATTCAGCAAACATTTATAATTTGATTGATTTATACATTGATTACAGATTAATAACCGTATTAATTTATTAATCTGCAAGTCCATCGTGACACACTTTCCGTGCATTTGAATGTCAATCTTGGCATTCAAGCATATCTTCTAATCTAAAACGTTGTTGCTAGAGTGTAGCTGTGCGAAAGAACATTTTCTTTTTGTCTGGAAGATCCGGAATCGATTCCCGGCTCGTTTAGTTTGGCAAAATTCTAAAATTGTTATTACTATTTTTGGTTTTTTTATATCTTTAAAGATTCCAATAGATCTGTTTAGCTGTTAGACTCCTTATGATATTGCCAATTTGGTTTATGTCCTACTGTAAAAAGGAGACAATTTGCCTGGCTGTCATTATGTTTAAAAATAATGGAAGAAAAAAAATAAAAAGATAAAAGTAGTGGTTTCTAAAGGTGTGGATATCGAAAGCATAATTAGAAAGCAAATTCAAATGAAGTCTCAAAACGAAAACTATTACGTTGATTAGCTACCATCTTGATTGAAAATGGCGAATTCAAATAATGATACCTTTGTGAATTAACTGGAGTTCGTAAATATACGAAGTTTAATGTAATCAATAATTAAATCCGCATAAAATCACACGAATGAGTGATCTCAAAATTATTTTTAATATGATGAACTGTTCGGAATTCATTATCTGTAACCATATCCGTCTTATCGTTCACATATAGAATCTGTGGTTGAATTTCATAACTTTAATATTTCTCAGTTCTAAGAGAATTCCATCTCGATTTCCTAATGCTCGCTTTTTCTGTTCGACTCCATCAAATATTTCATAGTCAGTATTGAACATTCCATCGATCTTTTGAATTACGCTATCAATTCGAAGATAAATAATACGTATTCATATAATTTGGAATTCCAAGAATCTAAAATAGTATTACTTAAGATCTTCGATATATTGAGACTTATGAACATGGTCCTTATACGATCAACTTAAGATAGTGACAGGCGAGTCCTTTCAATTCACGGTGAATACTGTATTCATTCTATCAAGATTCTCTGAAGAGAGGAATAATTATTCGCGATAAGATATCTGGCAGTTAGAAATGGAAAATGCTCATCGACTAAATAAATAAATATGTCCAACCACGATCACGCTACCAATTAACAAATTTTACATACTATTGAATTCTAGTCTTTCTACTTGAAGGAATTAATGCCAATCACGCTATCGTTCATCTATCATTCTTAGAAATTAATCGTGAAGTCCAAGTGAATTGGTTTAACGGACTTGGTATTTCGTGGCATCTAACTTAATTGGAGATGAGAAGAGTACCAGCAAGACTTAATAGCTTACTTGTCAACAGAATAAGCTAACGAACAAATCAGCTAGAATCTGTTTTATTCGGCCTTTGATTCTAAATTTTATAGTATTGGTATGGTTTCATCCTTATGAAAACTGCAGTCATGTTTTAGAACTTTCTTCAGTTCTGAATGCTTCAGAAGAAATCTATAATGAGATATGCGAAATTCCCTGAAAATTATAAGAAAAATTTAATCTAAATATTGAAAACTACGAGAGAGGATTTTCCACTCGTAGAGATGAGCTATAATCGGAAAAATTATAATTTTTAAAACATGATTTTAATAATGAATATTGTTGTTTACGAATTTTCGATGTGTTCAGTTGTTTTCCAAAAGATACGGGATCCATAAAAAATTCATAATCTGTTTTCTACAAATAAACTTATTAGAGAGAATTACGAGAAAGAAGATTGAATTTCACCTGTAAGACAGAAAGAAAAAGGAAGTAATAGCGAAGTTGCTCTCCCTTACGAGACATAACGGGACAATCTTAGCTGTGTACACGTCTTCGATATTACTCTCGTGCTCTCTTATCCTTTTCTGCTGTTTACATTGGTAGTCATAAGAGAAGAGACAATTCACACAAGCAAACGATTAGATATCTTCTCCGCCCAAAGCCATTCTTAGTATCTGTTCTTTTTACGACTTTGTCCGAAGCTTCGCCTGACGTCCGCCAGAGGGAGTAATTACCGTGTCGTAAAAGGGGGGCAAAGGCTCTTTACCCTTACCTTGATGACCAGAATGGACGAGTGGGGAAAAAGAGTGCAGTCATTAACTCCATACTGACCGCTATAAAGTAGTGTATAGTAAAGTCAGATAGACATAAATCCTTATTCTTTGGACTCTATCTGTCACTGAAATGTTAGCTATACGAAGATTAGATTGTCCACTTTCCTTTTATACAATCAAAAATAATACTTTATATAACAAACGTTAGTATAGGAAATTTGTCACTCGTTTCCTTTAAAATTACTATATTAGTAATAAAATTCCATTCAGGTTCGTGTTACAAAAGAAAAATTGAAATTTTCTAAACAGCCAAAAAATTTCATTAATCAGTGATGAAACGAAAACTTTTATTGGTCGCTCGACTGCAAAATTTCAAACTCGCGCCTATTACATCCATTTTAAAAAATGGCTTATTTGTAGATTTGATAATTGTTAGAATCGAGACGTGTTTACGCTTTAAATTTTATTCTAAGCGATCAGATTGATTTTTTTTTTTTTCTTTAATTACGAAGTCGTGACATTCTTTAAGGAAAAACTGGAGACAGAATTTGTTGCTCTAATTGCTCTGTAGAAATTTAAATATGCAAACAAAAAAAAATTGTAATAGTATACAGTATTCAGAATCGTGACCGTAACACAATGTCGTTCTTTAATGTTCCTCCTCCTTTTTTTTTTCTTTTTACTTTTGAACATCCCAAGTCGACGTTCTCGGCAGAAAGTATCGTTATTTATTAATACGAATACACCACAGTGTCTTTAATAAAGTATTTATGGCATGCGGGTCGAAAGTGTGATTACATAGGATAGAATTGGTCTGAAAGGTCTTGGGAGATGTTATACTCATCCCTTCTTCGCTTTCGACTACGCAAAGCATTATAATAACGCATTAAATAAAATTGAGCATTACTATAAATAAATGAATATTTTTCACCGGATAGCATTATTTTTATTTTTTTTTCTACTCGTACGATTTCCAGACGAATCGCTTTTTATCACGTATGCAATACCAATAAAACACATTAATTCAATCTGTCATAAAAAATAAGATCTTAAATCATAAAATACAATACGGTACATTTTTGACGGCGAAAAATATTATTATTTTTCCACTTTTATAAGCAAAACACGTCATCAAAAACTAAAATAATTGAATAATATATTTTATTTACAGGTTAATGTATTTATTGTATCTGTCACCATTTGTCTTTTCTGTTAAAGATTATGGTTTGTCCTATTTATTGATTATTTTTGTCTTTCTGACAGACTGACGTGTTGAAGATTTCATCATACCGTTAAACACTATAATCAATATACAATTACAAAAAAAAAAAAAAAAATTATTATTTTTCAGTGAGAAGAAACAATAATTGAAATTTTCCTGTTAGTAAATTAAACAGCGTGGTAACTGTTTAACTTAACAACAAGCAAAATTTATCATCATCATCATCATCATCTGAAAAGGAATAATTATTACGAATTATGCAAATTCTAACTGAAAAGATTAAACTTTATATTTATTCCGCCGTTATCTAGTAGAAAATTACTGCGTTTTAATTATATAAATCAGAGGATTTTTCTTCCTGTTTTTAAGCTTTGACGACAAAATTTTATTTATTGAAAGAATTAAGTTTAAATAGCGGTTGCATAAATTTCGGCTTAGAAAATTAGATTAAAACATTTTTCCTAATTATATTTCACTCGTATAAATTGAAAAAAAAAAAAGTTTCATCGTAAATCTTTAATAATCATTGATGTTATTTTACTAATCCTAAAAGGATAACTGTTAATATGTAACCATTTTATTTATGAATTATAAATGGAATTTTATAAATTGCTTAAACTATGTTCGCCACAGAATCTGTTAACTTTTTTTAAGATTAGTGAAATTAATTTCAATGATTTGATCGAATATAATTATTCCTAATGATGAAAAGAGAGTTAGTGTTCAGCTAAAATTCAAATTCTACTTGACTGAACTTAACAAAAAATAAAATAAATATTCACGTTTGTAAGCATGAATATTTATTGTTGTTTTTTAGGCCACGACCAATCCTTACATGACTAGCCTGCCATCTATTGCAACATCGTCCTCGTATGGTCCCTACTTGACCCCAAGTCCCGTCATGCCTGGAATGGTTCCTGCTGATGTTATGGCCACACCACTTAGTGTTGTTCCTACCTCTCTGGTGGCTGCTCATAAGCTACCTCGTGCTGATCGATTGGAGGTGAGAGATTATTTTATTCTTTCATTCAAAATAAATATATACTCTTTTATAAACTCAGAACATTCATGTGATATAAATACATTCACTAGTTTAACTTATATAAGAATTTAATTAATTTTTAAATTTTTAAAACAGTTTTCATCCATGAAAACTTTTATGCACAAATTTTTTGAATTTTCTAAAAATGGATGATGCATGAATTTGGGATAACTCTTTTGGATTCTGTTATATTACATCATCATCTTTCTGTCTGACTGTAATTTCTATTTATAGGGCATATTTTAAATTAAATATTCTCATTTCTGGTATATACATTTTTACAGTATTATGATATATGATAAAAAAGTTGCATCTGTAAAGCAGTCTTTGCTACATTACTTCCGTGTATTGTTGGAAAGCCAAACTGCGATACAAAAACATGTAGTGCAGTTTGCTTTCCTTCTCAGCACAAAATTTTGCTGCCATTTTAAAACACTTCACAAAAAAAATTATAAAACCTAAGTAAATTAATTAGTTGGATAAAAAAAAGTGATTGTATATTTTTTTTAATAATTTGTTTATAATTATTTGTAAAAAGTTTTTTAACTTATAAGAATTGGCTTATTTTGAACCAAAAAAAATTTTTTTTAGTAATACAATAGTTTAAGATTAAAATATAAATTTAAATGATCGAATACTGTATATTATATATGTATATATATTAAATTCAAGATAATTTTAAAATTTTATTTGAAAGATATTTCAGGATTAGTAATCAATGAATATAAAAATAATTATTTCAATTTTTTAAAATTATTCTGATTGAGGGAAGGAGCTGTGCAATTTGCTTCATTAATTTTTTGCCTTTTAAAAAAGATTTTTTCTTTTGTAATTTAGATGAAAAGTTCCTTTCATGTTTGTAAAATCAATTTACAAATAGTAAAAAAAAGCAAGAAAATTAAGAAGTTTTCAACATTCTTAAATCTTGTTCATAAATTTAGTAAATATTTGCCTATAAAATTTAATTAGAACGAAATTTTATGGCTGGAAATAATGGGAATAATTTTAAGAAAAAATATGTGACTGATTAAAATTATAAAAAAAAATAAAAATATATATAAATATATATTTTAATCTGTGCATGTATAATTTCAAAATAAAAAAAACCGAATTTTTTGCTTAATTTGCATTAATTTTATTAATGATGATTGATCATTTATTAGATCTCTGAAAAAAATATATTCAGAAAATTTCACAAAAGTAAATTATTTTCTTACCTCTAATATAAAAAAATAAGATAAATTTGAAATATATTGTGCCATATCTCTCCTAATAACTTTTCAATGATAGATGTGAGAGAATGCTAAGATTGAAATTTTTTAAGAAATTTTCCTAAGTTGTGATTTATAAGAAAAAGCACATTTTTGAATTGTCAATATAGTATATTTTTATTCAATATATTTTATTATTTGGATGTTTTTACAAAAATTCTTTGAAGTTACAATTAAAGATATTTTTTCCCTTCCAAATTGAATGAGAATTTTGTCTAGTATTCTATGTAATTATTTTTAATTGTTCTTAGAACTGTTTTCCAGATTATTTTATGATTTATACAAATATTTAAATAAATTATCATCTAGGCCCTTTTAGTCAATCCCCTATATATATATATATATACATTTTTTTTATCAAAATTCAAATAAATACTGTATTTCAATGGAATTAATCAATTTACTTAACATCACAGTAATCAATACATGCACAGATGCTTATAACTTCTTTCTCTTTCTTTTATTTACTGCTTTTGATAAAAATATAACTTTGTTAATAGCTAACTTAATGAAATATCTGATGTTTCCTTTACTATTTAAAGAATATGTTTCAAAATAAATTGTCCTTTATATTTATGTATCATTCATTAAAATTTAAACATGCATGCAAATATGAGTTAATTTCTTGGTGATTGGCATATATTGTTTACCATATAATTTTGTTTATTTGTAATAAATCTGTGAAATTTGTTTATTAATATTAATAATAATAATAATAATAATAAATTTCATTATATATCTTGTGATATTGACATTCCCTTAAATTTCCTGATCACTTTTAACACACAAGTTTTGAAAATTGTAACATAAATCTATTCCCAATCCAGTTATATTTCTTAACAAAAAGTGCAAAAAAAGTTTAATTATAAAAAAGTAAAATTTATATAAATAGAATATTTAAATGTGTCCCTGAGGTAAGAATATCTGTTTCGATGTGAATTCCTCTTTTAGCACAGCTTCTGGCCCGGCTTTAGATCTGCAAGATCTCCTGCCCAACACCCATTCCCACAGCATCTCCTGCACAGCTCCTACCCCCTTTCTCTGTCTGTGGCTGCTTTTGTCCTAACTTTGGCCTGCTTTTCTTGCTCTTCCCCGTGCAGGTATGTCGGGAGTATCGGCGTGGTAACTGCAAGCGTGCCGATACTGTGTGCCGCTTCGCTCACCCACCCGACCATGTGACCATTGACAGTACAGAAGGTATGGTGACGGTGTGCATGGACTACGTGAAGGGTCGCTGCCCGCGGGATCAGTGTCGCTACTACCATCCCCCGCCACATTTGCAGGCACAGCTAAAGGCTGCTCAAACAAGAGCTAACACAGCCGCTCTGGTAGGCCTATTCCCACCTGTCTCTCTTATACTGTTCTTTAGCCTAAGTATTTGCACCATACTTTTCACCTCCCATTATTTTCTTTTGTCATGATCAGTTTAGAGAATGCATGATCTCATACACTGCATCCAGTTAAAACTTAAACATTTTACAATGTTCTTGTTAGTTGTAATAATATAGAACTCTGTAATTTGATGTTTGAAATGAATATTCTTTTATTAATTGAAAAATTTAAGTTTTATTTATACATTTTAAATTTAAATTATTCAATGTTTTGTTTTAAATTACAATATAACTAATTTAATAATTAATGCTTCTTTGAGGCATTTTTCTGGTGCAGTATGACTTCAAATGCTTTTAACTTTAAATATCAATATTAGGATCATTCTAATAAATTTATTTATATTAACTCTGATAATAAAATAAAAAAATATTTTAGAAAAAAACCTATTTAAGTAATCAAAATTTATAAATATTTAAAACTGATCCCAAAGAAATTAGTCTTTATTTTTTTCTTAAGAATTTAAAAATAATAATAATTATAAATATATAGTTAGATTTAAAGACTTATAGTGAATTTAAACTACATAAATTTATAATGATGTAAGCAAAAAATTTTTATGTAACCTAAATTATTTCAATTAATATACAAAATTACTAATTTCACAGAATAGATAAAAATATTTTTAATTTTCAAGATATTTTATTTGATAATTCTCTCATAAAACTCTAGCATGTAACAACTTGATAACTGCAGCTG
This sequence comes from Androctonus mauritanicus, assembly GCA_011317285.2. Lineage (NCBI taxonomy): Eukaryota > Metazoa > Arthropoda > Arachnida > Scorpiones > Buthidae > Androctonus > Androctonus mauritanicus. The sequence goes on from WUQG02169879.1 coordinate 35,914, forward strand.
ATTGTCAGTTCCTTTGAAGTTATCAATAGAAAATGATATTTATTTAAATATGCCATCTTATATTAGAATTTAATATTTAACTGATTAAAATTTTTCTTTGAAATATTAATTCATTCTTAAAAATAAAATTTAACTATTTTTTTATATATATAATTGCTTACTTTTAAAAAAAATGAATTTGATGAATTTTAATAAGGTTTGTCTCAAAACTTGTCAACTCTATGATTGTATCTATTTATTAAAATAAATGCTTTCTTTAGTAAAAAATTTATATCTAATTTATATACATACACATGTATATATGAAATAAAAAATGCATTTATTTTGCACTTTAGAAAAATCTGTGTTCTAGAAAAAATAATGAAAACAATTTGTCTCAAGAAATTATTTAATTTAAAAAAACTTTAAAATTTAATAACTAATCCATGTCCACTTATCCTAATTATTTTGAAAATTCTCTTTAGTATAGATATGGAGAAGTTAAGATGAATTTGAAAACTTTATTTTGGCTCCAAGAGGATTTTTTTCTTAATATCATCAAGAGTTAAATCTGAACTATCTTCATCATAAACTGCCTAAAATCAGAATTTCCCATAAATTTTCTATGGGAAATCCTGATTAGATGAGGACTTAGGACAAACCAGTCCAAACATTCAATATTATGTAATTCAAACCACTATTTGTTTGACTTACAGGTATAATTATTTTATCAACAAAGTAGATACTTCATTTTTATGAATAAATAGCAGAGTTAATTTAAAAGCATATTCAGATAAACTAGAAAATCAAATTTATATTCATTAATGATAAGATTTCCTTTTACTATAATTGCCTGCCCATAATGCTACAAATGCATTTCCTTTAACCTGTTTGGAAATTCATTGAAACTCTTTTCTAATTTCATTTAAATAGTAATTCAAACTATCAAAAACATATAATTCAAAGCATTATTCATTGCTAAATATGATAACTGTATTTTGTCACAGCTTTTATATGCCTTTCCCCATAGGAATTTAGTTTTAAGATATTTCTTTTGTAAGTTTGATTTTTTTATCTAGAATATTTAATATTTTCTGGTTTGTAAAATAAATATCTTGAATTATATTTTTTGTTAACAAAGAAATCTTTAGTGAATTTTTGAAATCAACTAAATGTTTATCAAATATATATGATATTAACTAAATTAGAACCAAACTATTTAGCTAATGTATATATAAATTCTAATTACTTTAAAGAAACAATGTCTCAAAAAATAAAAATACAGAAATAATTATAAAATTTTTAATGTCTAAGTAGGATAATTTTCCTTATACATTATTTAATATTTTTTAAACTTTTATTTAATTATGCAAAATAATTTGAAAAAAAGCCAGAAGCCTTACAGTTTTTTGAGACAGACCTTACATTTATGTTATTTTTGTAATAATCTCTTCAAAGTAGTTAAATGCTAACTACTATTTATAGATATATCCTAATTTTAAATGGCCATTTTTCAAAATAAACTTTATTTGTTAACATTTATATTTTTTAACAATTTTTCTATTTAAAATTTCATATTATTATCATTTTTTATAGGCTTTTCCTGGAATGGTTCCTTACACGAAACGTCCAGCTCTAGATAAAAACGGCCTCCCAGTTTATCAGCCAAGTGGTACTACTTATGTGCAGCAGGCTTTGGCCCTGCAAGTACAGCAACCCTTTGTGCCTGTGTCATGTAGGTTAAATATTTTTATATATTTAAAAATACAAGCAAAGACAAAAAAGGTAAAATTCTAATTTACTGTTTAGTTACTGGACACCCTGCAAGTCTGCCAAGATTTTAAGTTGGCCATTCAAACATGACACTGTTATTATTGGTAGAAGTGAGTACTTTAATATTCTAAAAATAATTTTATTAATCTGGCATAAATTTAATAACTTTAAACATCAGCTATGAATATAGAATTTTTTTCAGATCTGTCATCATTAAAATTGGTGATATTTCTTCTTTAATGATAAGTTTTCTTCACAGAAATCTATGCATATTTCCCTTTTAATAAAATGTTTTTGATAATGTTGATCATCTTCAAGCTCAAAATATATTTTAGCAAATCAACAGAAAATAAAATAGTGCATTGTATATATAATTTATCTTTTAATTTCGATAGGTTTACTTTAATAGTTTCATTTATATATTATAATATTCAATATGTAGAATAAGATATCAAAATTAATATATCTTATAAAATTTACCAATTCATTGATGATATAAAGTGAATAAATTTAAAAATAATTATGATTTGGGAAATAAAATCTTTACAATGTTTGAAATAAATATAAAAAAAACTTAAATATAAAAATTCTTGTTTCCAGAAAGATAAACGTTTTTCTTGTTATGAAACTTATCTGACTCAAAAGAAACTTTTTGAATACTACACTTTTATTTTATTTATGATTTCTAATATTCTTTGAATGATATTTAAAATTCCTATTCCTTTCACATCGAGTAGATTACAAATGAAAAATATATATATATATTAATTGAAAAATTTATACTGATATTGAAGGTAACAAATATTACAAATAACTGTCAACAGATGACAGCACTTACCACTTGCTAAGGCAAAATAATAAATCATTAAAAATCTGGCAATTGACCAATAATGGATAAGATTTAAAACCCCAGTATTTAGAGTTCATATATCCACTGTTCAAGTCATCTAAAATAAAATTTGTGCAAAGTTTTTAAGAAAGAACTTTATATCCTTTTAATTTAATGAAATGTCTGTGACTATATATTTTGGCCCTCTCATATGTATTTTGAAGTATATGAACTAATAGAATATGTAATTGACTACATTTTAAATTCCAATTAAAGATTTTAGAAATTAAATGTGTATTAGGACATAAAATAGATATATTAATACTGTTTGTATTAGTTTTTAGCTAGTTTTATATGTAATATATGATTATATATATTTAATTTTGATGGTAAAAAAGAAAATCAAATATGAATTCTTTTTTACAATTATCTGGATTATAAAATATATTCTATTCTGTTATGCGAGTTTTACTGAATTGAAAGTAAAAGGCACTGAAAGTAAAGGGTCTTTTATTAAATACAAAATACTTTTTGATAATATATATATTATCAAAAAATATTTTATATTTAATAAAAGAGATTTAGTTCCTGCTCAAAAATATTTGCATGAAAGATTTTTTTTAATCTAGTGTTCAATTAACAACAGCATATCAAAATATTGGAATTCCAGAATTAATATGTTAACTGTAATTTTGTTTTGAAAATTATTTATAATCATAACTATTGCTACATATCATAGGCTTGTTACTCATAGATTTTATTTTTTAATAGTACAATCATTTTTTTAATTTTTTAATAGATATCATAGTATTCTTACATCAAAATTAAGTTTTCTCATTTTGACAACTTAGATTTATTAAAAAAGAAAAATAATTAGATTCATGGCAATATTTTGTCCAAAATTTCTTATATATGTAATATAAGCTTTAACTTTGTATACTTATAAATATCATTCATTGATTTTAATTTATTCTCACATTCTCTTATACCAGTAAAGATGTTAATAAATTGGGAAATGTTGCTAAAATGAAAGATTATTTTCTTACTTTGTTCTAGGAAGTTATTGGATGATGAAAAATTTTAAAAATAATAAATTCTTTCCAGATGACTGATTGTAATTTTATATATATGAATTAAAATTGATAAATATATGTTTGCATGCATTTACTTTTATCAATGAAATGATCTAGTAATAATTAATGTAAGTTTTTATCTCATATTCATAAATTTTTGAGATGATCTAAGTAACTGACAAATTAAGAGGTTTTATTCTGAACTAAAAATTATATGAAACAACTGAAATCTTTAATAAATTTCTGCTTTAGAAATAATTAATTAATTTAATCATCAATAATATGAATAAAGGTAGTTCTTGGTTTGAGTTCCCAGGTTTGCAAGTTTTTTTAATATAAAGTATCAAAAAATATGAACATTAATTGAAAAAATAAAATGCTGAATATTCATAAATCACATTTCAATGATGTATGTAGTTATGCAATACAGTATATCTGAATTGGTAGCAAAAGTTTTGTTATCTGCTATGAAATTGGAAAAATTAAAATTTGGAAGCATGAAAATTGGAAGTAGCACAACTCTGGAGACTGTGGTTTTTACCAGTACATTATATAAATAACTTTTATTCCTGGATTATACCTAAGGTACTAGTTCATTTGTATAAAAGCTTATCTACTTACCTGTCAATAATAATGAAGAATAAAAATTCTTTAACATTTATATAACACAAATAATTTCATTATTATTATAATTTGCTTAATTTTAAAGGCCATATTTTTATTTATTTATGACAAAACAATTGTTTATCTATCTAAACTACTGATTTTATTTGATCTTTATACTTAATTTTATTATGTTCAAATTTCATTGTTGAGAATAGAACCCCTATTTTTAACATTATGTTTATGGGAAATTGATTCTCAGTTTATGAATTCACTCCAAGAACAAATTAACTCATAAAGTCAAAACGACTTGTATTTTAGATCCATATCTTTGGAATACTTTACATAAATTTATCCATGTATTGCATTATTAAAATGTTACTTCAAACTAATACATTACAATCTGTTTTGAATAACTGAATACAATTAAAAAGCATTCTTTGGTTATCTAAAATCACAGCTTAATTAATTTTTATTATTCAACCAATACTTCTTTTTAGCTTTTAGGAAAGATAAATAAAGTTACTTGATTATATAACAAAAATATTTTGTATTTAGTCTATAATATAAATATTGAAAAAGTAAATTATAAAATATTTTATGATAGTTTGAAAATTGCTTTTTAGATTACATTTATCATTTAATTTTTCTAATATACTTGTAGAAACTTTAACAGAAATTGTTTTTAACAACAGATTATTAATAGTGAAGATTTATACATGACCTAATTAATAAAAAAAAATAGAATTAGTCACAGTCAAATTTCGGAACTTTTTCAATATTACTTACATATTATACATTTTATTAATTAATTAATTAAATAATAAAATAACATATTTTAATTATTAATTAAAATATTTTATTTGCTTTGTATTAAATAGTTATATTAAAAAATCATGTTTCAGTTTTAAAAAAAATGTTTAAAGCAGACAATGGATATGATATAAATTTTGTTATTATTATTTATTAGTTTTGTATATAATAAAAATATTTTATGCATTTCAGATAAGTAAAGGAGGTGAATATAAAAAATATTGAAGAAAAATTATACCCACCTTTGAAAATATTATCATGTGCCCTTACTATTTCTTACACCCTGATTAAAAGGTGTTAGCAAGGGACATCATATAGATGATGGGAAAGGGGAACACAAGGCATGACAATAAACAACTAATTGTTTCTGTGATAAGACATAAATCATGCCTTTGACATTAAAATAAACAGTTGGAGAAGGCATTCCTTGTGTTATTGAATGTCTAGTCTGTGGATGAGCTTGAAGACTTTTGGGACAAATGCTCCACAATGGTAACAAGCCAGAATGGAAAAAGTTTAAACAATGCATCAAGCAATTGTCATCCTGTATTCCAAGAACAGAAGATAAAATTATCAAATTGATATTGAATTTCTTTGCTGCACTCTCAGATTTCAACTTTCGTTACCTAACATCCATTTCTTTGTGATACAAATCACTTACACCTCGTTTTGTACAGTCTATGCAAGATATCCCATTGAAATGGGAAAAATCTTTGGTAACAGTGAGAAAAACATCTTGTAATATTTCAGATATCTATGTCATTGTCAACAGAGGTTATCAAGAATGTCAGCAGCTATTTTATGGAAAGAAATGGATTTGACTGAATCATTTATAGGTGCTGATGGAACAATGTTATGGTTTATTGGAAAATGATATTTTTAATAACATTGTTTTATAAGTATTGTTGTTTTTATTACATGCATATCTTTGTAAATCCTAATACAGTAATTTAGCATTTTTCCATTGTTGTCACCACAATAATTCTATTAATATTGGAAATTAAATTTTTATAGCGGAAAAAAAATGTTATAAATCATGGTGGCAACTTATATTTTCAGGTGATTGCATGCATTAGTGAATCAATCATATAAAATCTATGAAATGAAGTAACTGCCGTGTCATTGCTTGATGTTGCTTGATGTTTGTCAAATATGAAAAAAACATAAAGTAATTTATTTGTACTTGCATGTTGCCTGCCAATTTCAAAGTTTCATCCTGTCTTTTACAGTCACATGTCAGTCATGCAGCATAATTATTAATTATTATTAAACATTAGATGTAAGTACTTTGTTAAAAAAAAATATGTATAAAACTTTTTGATTTTATGAGATTAAGTATCCATTGAATTATACACAATATTTATTGTGAAATATTGTTTATATATATTTATATATATAACAATAATTATATATTAACAAACTGATATTTTAGCATAATCATTAATAAGCATTGTAATCCTTTATCAATGGAAATTTTATTTTATAATTAATATAATATAACTTAGTATGATTCTCAATAACATTCCGTCATTGGATCTTTAGGAGTCAAAAGGCTCAGATTAATAATTTCAGCAAATAAGCTTTGCAATTATCAACTCAAGTATATAATTTCCAGAGCTTTAGGCTGGCACATCCCTATGCTAAAACCATCAAGGAACAATTCCATAAATCTTTAGGTTTTATAAGGAACATTACATTTGAGCTAAAGGTAGTGCTAAATGCAATTTTTATTCCTAAATTTAATAACTTTATTCTAATTATGCTGATGACTGAAACAAACTTATTGGCATTTAAGTTGATTCAATAATTAAATTTAAAAGAAAAAAAAAGAAACATGTGCAATTAAATCATGTCTAAATTATTCTCAGAGTGATTTGATTAATAATGAAAATTGTTTGGATATCTGATAAGAATCTTGCTATGAGAAATTAGTGAAAAGAATCAGCACACATCATGTTCCATTGCTTCTGAAAATAATAATAATTATTATTATCATTGTCATTATTATTATTATTATTGTTATTCAATAATATAAAAATGAGATTTGTTTTCATGTATATTCATTTTTATTATATTATTATAACAGGAGCTGTTTCATCCCAAGTCACAGAGGGCCTTAATGACATCTGTTAAATTTCTGATAAATTTATTTAGTCTAAATAAATATATTCTCAGAAGCAATGGAAATACAATCTTTGTGATAACTTTTCTTACTTAAAATATATATATAGCTACAATATAAAATAGAATATTCTATGCTAAAATATGTTAAGCTATCTGCTGCTTTTCCATTCTGGAAAAAAGAAAATATCTATATATATAAAATAACCAAAAACTAATATGTTTGCATATATTTGTTAATATAAGTGGAATGACCAAATGGTTTATAGTAAGTTGGTGCTAAATGTATTGCTGAGCTTTACTGGTAAAGAATCACATATTTGCATGAATAACTAAAATACTTTGAGTGCAACATAATACAAAACAAGTGATTTTTCCCTTAAAGTGTTCTTGCTTGATATCATGTCCTAATGATATTTTATAGAAAGGTCACATTATATCAGCTGACCTCCAAGAGTGTTTGTTGTCTGATTTTGTGATTGTATTCATTTTGGTGCCTATTCACAGTACTATAGTTAAGATTAGATTAGAAATCACTGTAGAATATCTGTAGATTCCATGCATTGTAGCATATATTACAATCTGTGATGAACAAAGTTCCTTCTGTGGTTTGCCATCCATCTTCTGTGTAGAAAATTGTTATGTATTTAGGGTGTTAAACACGAGAAAACTGTTCTCAATATAATGAAATTATGTTCTTATTTTAAATGGTCCATATCGTTATGTCCTGTGTTATTCAACTGTTTCTTGTGTATTCATTAGGTTTGATATCAAATTATGACAAAAGTTAGCTTGTTTTAGATCAAGTCAAAGTATTAATATCTTTAAAAGTGATTTAAATAATATTTGTTAAATAAATCATAATAAACTGGCCATGTTTTATCAAGTTCTGCACATTTTTGTATGAAATATTAATAAGAAGAAATTTGTGTATATGAGAGTGTAAAGTAGAAATAGCTCTCATTACCTCATCCCTTCGTTTAGCAACAAAGTCTAAATGTTTGTGCACTGTTATATTTTTTGATGAACCCAGAAAAATTGAACTGTCCTTTAGTTTTATGTTATCATGTTAAAGAATTAATTTTTAGTGTACAAAAATTATAGTTAAGGCTAAAAACTTAATATATACTTAATATTAAATCAAATACTCTTTGTAATGTAATTATTAGAATTAGACTTTGTTGTATAAACTTTCTAAAAAAAAAAAAAAGGGATTCAATATGTGAAATGTATTCAATTCACTGTTAATACCACTTTAAAAGGTGCCAGTCTATTCTTGGGTAAAAAAATGGTGTAACAAAATTTTTTAATCCATTGCCAGATGGTTGGTGATTTGGTTTGCTGTGGGAATGGAATTTTTGTGTCTCAAAACCACTAGGATGGAAAAAGTTCAATAGTATCAACCAAACAGATGGCTAGTCAGTTGTTTATATGAAATATTTGTGTCGAAATGGTTATATTAGTGCAGTAAACTGTAAAAATTATTCACTGATGTAAAGTGTGTATTATTTATCAAAAAGAAATGTGATATTAACAAATGTGTAAACTTTTTTAATGATGAAAGTATAATTACATATCTTTTTCTTGTAATTTAAGTGATTACATCTCCAGAAAAGTTAATTGTAAATAATGAAAAGTGTACCAGAGTGCACTTAAGAATGTCTGGAATTTTTTGCCTTCAGAAAGTGCATAAATAAGAAGAATTATTACCTGTGTTGATCAAATGAAAATAATATAAAAGTTCATTTAGTAAATTTATTTTTGTATTTTTCAATATATTATATAAATAAATATATATATATTATATATATGTATAAATATAATAATTGGGGTCAGCTGGATAATGGGCCCATGACAATTTTGCGCACATGATTGCATCCTCCAAGATATGAGGAGCCTGAATATTTGCTGCAAAGGGCCTTGTGCTTTAGTTAGATCAGAAGATCAAGGAGTTAAATGATGTTATAACTCATATAAAAATTTACATATATTGATAAATTTGAGAGGTAAAAGAAGTAGAAAGTCTCTCCAATTTGAGCTTCCACTGCCAGCAAGTGTTTACGTGCCATCCGATGCTAAAGAACTTTTTCCATCTCAACAAAGGGAGACAAAGTAATAGCATGTAAACCAATATGCTAATTTAAGGGAATTCTAGTGAATTGCTCGGCCTTTCTAAGAAAGACCGATGTTGCTCAAAGTACAGAGTTGTCGTTATTTGATCAATAGGTTATTGTAAGAAAATTAATAAATAATAAATTTAGAGGTAATTTAGATATATGTTAAACCATTCAATAGAAAAAACAAATCACTCAATCAGATCTATTAATCAAAAAGATATAGTATACTTTTGTATTAGTAAAGTACTTGAATTCACATTGGACAACTACTACCGAGTCGCAACATACAGGTTTGCTGCTGCTTAGCTGACATCACAAAATAATATTGGCTCCCAATGGCTGTTAATCACACCTACAACTTGGCTGAGAGTATAGGAGTTTTAGCATTGTCTGTTACACAGAGTTTAGAAGCAAGAAACTGGCTACAAAAATCTCTCTTAATATTTGCTGAAAAGGCTTGTTTTTGCTGAATGCTTTTCATGCCTGCAATGCTGTAATTTCAGTATAACAAAAAAAATAAAAAATAAAGTTACCTTTGTACTCAAAAACTTTGATTTTATTATAGTGTTTGTGATTTTCACTTTAAAAGTTTCATTTAAAAAATAAATCATTATATATTATTGTAAATATCTATTTCTTCTTTACTTAAAAAACCAAAATAATAAAAAATGTAAAAATTATAGAGTTTGAATCTGATCATTCTTAAAATGATAACATGTATTGTTTTATTTTATTTAAAGATTACTGTAGTTCAAAAACACTGGAAAATACTTTCTTTTTTTCTTTAAATTAGATCTTAACTTTGATCACTGAAATTCACTAAACAATTAACTTTTTAAGGAATTTCAAAACAATCTCATTGCTGAATGGGAAGAAAAAAATTAAAAAAACACAGTAAAATATAAAGGTCCACAATATATATATCATTGATTAATTAAGGATATTAAATTTGATATACATTGGTGTTATTTGTACTTATATCATTTGAAAAGAACACACACCTATTTCTCTTGAATTTACCTTTTCTCTTTCTGTATTTAAGTTCAAAATTGCATACTGTATATAAAATATATCATTCTGCAGTTGTGATTACCGGTCTGATCATTTTGCTAAGTAATAAGAAAACCTATTATTTAGAAGTCATATTAGTATATTATTTATAATGCAAAGAATTGTGATGGAAAACAGATGAAGTTAGACTCCATCAAGAAAAAAGTCAAAAAATCTCAGTCTCAATAATTAGTCGCAGAAGCAATAGGACCTTCAGCTACAGTTGCAGCAACTTCAAGTTCTGAGGAGGAGCAATTATAATAGGAATAATAATAATAATAAATTTTTTTTTGTTTTGTTAATAATTTTATAATGTATTTTCAAATTATTATTTATCAATTACAATAAATTATACTATATAACAATTTAGTGTATAATAAAATAAGTATTTCCTATTCATATGCTTATATACTTCCATATAAATTTGAATTTTTTAGTTGATATGGAATGTAACTCCAACATGATACACTACTTCAAATAAGAAACCAAGGTCTGATATATGCCATTTTGATATAAGTTATGCTTTTTATGAAAATAATTAAAACATATATTGGGGACCCCCTGTATTTCAAATATCTTCTATTTAATAGAATATTCTTTTTATATAATCAAATAATTAGGTCTTGAAAAATCACTACAAAGTTAAATAATACAATAAAATCACTTCAAAGTTTATCAAGAATTTAATAATAAAATGTAAATACAGGAGCACTTCAGGTTAGTTTCTCCCTTCAGATGCACTGCAAACACTAATAGCAAAAGAAGTGGGATATGCTATATAAATGAACATTAAATTTTAATACATACTCCCAACTGATAAGGAAGATACATAGTAAAGATAAAGAAGGTTAAACACTTAAAATATTACATTTAAAACAATAAGAATAACATTGTTAATGAAGCAGAAATTGGGAACTTTTTGTCATAAATGTGTTTATTAATTAAACTCTATGTCCAGTATTGGAGTTCTGATTAATAAGCATATGAATGGTTACTGAATTCATATTTCACTGACTTTCATTTTAATAATTAATCATATTATCTTTATTGCTTTAAATGCACAATATTTTGTTATTTTGAGTATTGAACTTTTTTGTCTTTATGTACGTATGTTCCTAGTCACTTGGGTATCTATATTACAATTAATGTTTATTTGCATGAGACACTGCTTTTTTTACTGTTAACATTCACTATTCTCTGTGTAGCTGAAAGGAGACAAACTACCCAAAAGCACTCGGTATTTGCATATTCTGTTAGTAAAGGTTCAATAAAGTTAAAGTGATTTTATTTTATTTTTTTTTTTAATAATTTTTACAATTTAAGAAAGTAACAAAAATCAACAATAAATAATTTATTGTTTACTTATCAAATCCCTAGATTTTGAAAATGCTTAGTTCTTCAGCAATCAGACTAGACCTGTTTTTCTAACAATATGCATCATCTTTTGACATAAATTTAAATTCTGGACTAAAATTGACAACCATAATATTCAAAAATTTAAGAAAAGTTTGCTGACAAAAAAGTTAGTAGTTTTACATAAATTTTTATTTACAAAGTATATTTAGCTTAAAAAAACATTTTTCCTGCAAATATTCAAACTCCAATTCAATTTTCTTAAAATATACAAAGTATAAAAGAAATTTTTCTGAATTTGATTTTTTCTTTGCTTATAATAGTTTTAATAAAGATAAATTTTTGCAATTCTTTGATTACATCTGCAATAAAATAATAAAAAAGTGGGAAGCGAATTTATTCTCTCAGTATTCTTATTTAAATATTACTTTAATTCACTTACACTCATGTTTTTTTAAATATCAGATAATTATCTTTTATTTTTAGAAATAGAAAATAATATAAATGATTATATATTCCTGAATACTATATGGATATACAATGCACATATCCTAAATTATGTAATAGTTAAATTCCTGAACAATTTATGATGATAAAATTAAAACATTATATATATATACAGTATAACCTATCACTCTACAGGAGATATATAATAATTATTATAATAATATGCATATGCAAAATTTACATCAGACATAGTTACATTAATAATAAATATTTTTACAATATTGATCTGTCTTGCTAAAAATAATTGTTTTCATATTCAAAACTGAAACATTTTAATTTTTTTTAATAATTATTTATTTATTTATTTTTTATGGAAAATTGCTTCCTAACTTTTGTAAATTGAAATTGCATAAATTGGGATATGTCTTTATAAAATTGGCATAAATGAGTCAACATATTTGGAGAGAGCAATTTATAACAATTTCAAAAGATCAAAAACTTTAATAATAAAATATATGAGAGAGAACAAACCTATCATCATTCTTTTAAAAGCATAAATTGAATAATCTATTATAATTTCTTCTTATATATTTTTTCCTTCAGATATAATTCATTAAATGATAATCAATTAAATAAAAGAAATATTCTAAATGATATTTTTTTCCTCTGAATTTTTCTCATTTACTATCATATTTCAGGATATTAAATACAAAACAAAAAAAAAATTGTAAACTTCTTGTATTTAATTATGCTTAGTTAATAAAATAGTTTTTCAATTGTTTAGAAAAAATTTTATAACAACAATTCAAAAATCTTTTTTTTAAATAAAATTAAATTTAACTAATACAATTCAAAAATAAATAAAAATTCTATTATCTAATAGAATTATAAAATCTAATGAAATAAAAGTAATTTAATAATAATTGAAAATAATTTAAAAATGAAGGTTTTACTCTAAAATTTATCTTAAGCTGTAGTATAGCATTCAGTTATGCTAAATAGTTTCATATATTGTAATCAAGTGATCAGACAATGATAAAAGATCCCCAAAATATTTATTTTTAAAAATATATAAATTTCCAACATTGTATACTAAAATTTTGGAATAAAAACAATGTAGCTTTGTCAATTTTCCATTTTTTTTTTTTTTTTTTATTATTATTATTTGATATCAACTTTATTCAACATTTCTACCGAAACTATTAAAATAAGAGACTATGATAATTTGAACTACTTTTTGATTCATATAATTAAATTAAAAAATGATTTTGTTACACTTATTTTAGATAATTTTTCAATAATAACTTAATTTTCCTTGTCAAGAAAAGTATCTACTCATATTTTTCTGATTAAGGAAAAAACTGGTTGCAATTAGCAATATTTACTATTTATTAAAGTCAGAACTCAATTTTAAGTTAAACCAGTTTTACTTAGTCTAAATTAATTTCAATAAATGCAATTAGTCAATAGTAGTACTGAATCCAAATAAGGTAAAACTAGTTTTGTTGTAGCTAATTTAAACAAAACTAATTAAGGAGAATTACAGAAGAAGCATGCATAAACTACATAATGCTATATTGAACATTTTTTGACCTTTTCCTTCTTTGTCATTTTTTTTTGTTACACCAAGGTTGATCTCCTACCATGAAATCATAAATTTGAAACCCTCCCCTTCTACTTAAAATTTTTTCCTCTAATTTTACATTATAAAAAATACATAAAATAATAAAAAAATAGGAATAAATTTGCACTAGTACTTTATTATACATATATTTGGAAATTAAGAATATATATACATCTTTAAGCAGAATATAAATGTCTTAGAACTAGAAACAGACTGATTAAATATATATCTAAGATTTTATAACAAGACTGTCTCCAAATATCTTACATTATAGTCTTTATTTTTCAAACAATTAAACAAAAACATTTTATATTTAATAAAACAGGGATGGCAAACTTATAGCATCTGAAAAATTTTTTGGATATACTGTATATAACTTGGATCTGATATATTGCTTTTAATTAAATTAACATTTAGATTGGCAAATAGTAATAGTATCTAAAATTAACATTTAGATGACAAATAGACTGCAAATAGTAGTTTTTTTTGTAAAAATTTAGTTAATTTTGGCATGAAGCCTTAAAAAGGTTCACCATTCATAATAAATTCCACGACTAAAAATTTTTTTTTATTTCTTTTATAAAATATAAAACCTTTCCCAAAGCAGCTATTATAGAGTTTATAGATGTTCCCAAATAACCACACATAAAATAGTCAATAGTTATTTAATGAAAGTTAACGCATGGTTATTTAATGGTTATTTAATAAAAGTCGGATTATCAGTATATTTCTAAAATGGATGATTAGAAAGATAAATTTATTAATATAATAATGCAAAAATAGCAAAATATTTCACAGTATCATTAGAATATACTGACTTAGAACACGTATAATAATTTGATATAGGAGAGAAGTAAATAATCATAATTTTACTGCATTTTAACAATTCAAATAAAATCTAACATATTAAATAAGATATAAGAAAAAATATATATTCAATAGTGATATCATTATTATTATTGTAGTTATTATTAAAAAAATTGAAGTTATATACAAATAACAGTTACCAAAAAATATTTGAATTTATAGTGAAATCTCATTCATCTGAATTAAAAGAGACTTTGAATTATTTGAATTAAATTAATCAAACATTTGGATAATCTATAAAATATATGAATTACCTATAAATATAATAAAATAATTTGCAAGCATACAGCAGACCTATACACTAATTTCAGCAAACTGGACTTGTGAGAATCTGGATTTTTTGACTATTCACATTTTATTTTTATTTTTTTTTATTTTAGGCAGTAATTATTAGCTACTTTCCAAAGAAAAATGAAGCTTATAAGATCACTCTTCTGTCTGTTTGTTATTGTGTCTTCCACTTTTAAACTAAGTAGATTTTATAAAATTTGATTGTGATGTTCTGCCATTAGAGGATACTTCAATGCTGCATTCACTGCAGGATTATTTAATCCTATCAATGCATTTGACTTCTACCAAAATTTTTATCTTACATCATTGACAATAAATTATTCTAAAAATTAAGCAGAGGTAACATATGGCTTACCTTCCTTACTCATACAGTTTTTAGAACATAATATATTATTATTTAAATCAATTAATATATAAATTAATTGAATTTAATTATATATTACTTAACCAGTATTGCATATGCCAGCTAGTTTATTATAATAATAACTACATAATTATATTACTGTATTGACAATAAGTTACTAATTTAATAGATTTTTATGACATTCAACATACATGTTATGCTATTGAAGACAATCTTGTTGCATATATTTTGATATTAAAAATAGATATAAAATGTGATAATGATTACCTTAAAATGATTTAAAAATTATTTTGTTTAACAAAATTTTCAAAAGAGATACTTTCAATATTAAAATGAACTCTAATTTTAATATTAAAATGAACTCTAATATGAAAAAAAAAATTCATTTTTCAATAGCAAAGCAACTACTACAAAAATCAAAAATATTTTGAGAAAAATAAGATGAAAAGAATATTATATTAAGACAGGCTGTTCAATTTCTTTGATACAGTGAGCCAAATACAGCAATGATAAAAATGGAATTATAGAAGAAATTGGAATTTGAGCCAGCATTCCCACAGAATCCAAAGTTTTCAACATCAATTTTGGATGTCTATAATGTTACTAATAGAAGAGATTGAAAATAGAAATTTATCATTATTTAATAAAATGTTATTTATTTATAAATAAAAAACAATTCATTTCAATTAAAAATGAAAACACTAATCAGTGATCATATAAAGAACTAGTTGAGCATCTAATAAATTTTCAAATTTATAAATACAAAAATTCAATTAAAAATAATTGATTTAGTTTTATTAAATATTAGAGAGTAAAAAGACAATTGATTAAAAATTAGTAATCTTTTTATCTTCTAAGTCAATAAAATGTTTTCATTTTATCTTCAGATTTAAAAAGAATTAACGGAATTTATAGTTAATAACGAAAATATTCTTTAATCCCTATATAATTTTTCATTTAATTATATAGGGATTTTAAAAATCTATACTATTGTTTATCTTGATAAACAGTGCTAATTAAGTAATAAGATTTGATCAATTTATTGTAAAATGAGTATATCATACTTTAAAATTAAAAATTAAAATGTGGTAATTTAGGAGAATTTTTTTAGAAATTTAAAATCATTTATGTATCATATTCCAATAGTGATATAAAACTGATCTCTTGATTAAATATATTATATGCAAAAATAGGAATATATCTTGAAAAACAAACAACTTATTCAAAAAATAATCTTTTCCTACAAATTAGTTTATCTTCAAGAAATGAGTTTGGTCACTTCTGCATTTGCTCCAAATATTGCCATCATTGCAGTAAATTCCTTTCTCTATGAATTAAATAATAATAGAGTTAAACTGTAGTACATTATATCATTTTTGATTTAAATCTTGCCTTTTTTGTAGTATCAAAAAATGTATTATCTAGACTATTTTTTAAATTATCAAGATAACATCTACGAAACTGATTATTAATATTATCATCAATTTTTTCATAACAAATTGATTTTTTTACAAGTCTTATTTACTTGCTAAATGACATGCCAGAGATAAATAACTATGCAAGTTTTTGATATATCTTATGTAAAATTTTCATTAGATAAAATACAGAATCATAATTGTTATCTTCAAATAAAGATTAAAATTTGCAGTTTTTTTTAAATTATTAAAATATTTTCAACAAAACATATATATGTTTTAATAGATGGGAGATATTTAAATTCACTAGATAGAATATTAAATTCTTAAAAGTCTGAGAACACAGTGGAAAAAATTAATTTATTCTTTAATATTAATATTTCTTATAATATCTTATTAAGCTTATTTTTTTAATAAACTGGAAACAAATATATAACTATTGGCATCATAATACAATAATCATCATGAATAACTGCTGATAAGAAATCCATTTAAAGTGACAGCCTCAAATTCATTCTCTTCAAAGAAATATTCTAAATATCTTTGGTTGGTTAGAGCCTGCATTTAAAATTAATGCCTTATGGGAAAAAGAAAGATTTTTGCATGAGATAAATAAATTGAAGGATTGAATTGTAATTTGAATTATAGCAATTGAATATTAGGTTTATTATATAATAAATTTGAAGAATATCATTTTAACAATTTTAAATTGAGACATATCAAAAGGAAATTATCTTCAAAATTATAAAATTATTTAAAAATGATACTGTAGTAGTTTTTATAAATTTGAATGGAGGTTTTGTATTGAAAAATTCTATTTTATTGAACTTTAAAATATTTTAAAGAAATTGTCAAATATTTCATGAAAGCATTTATAATTTTTTTCTGAATATCTTTTATATATTCTTACAATTATAATAAATGCTAATAATTATAAATGCTATGCAGGTTATATTAAAAGGCATAAGGGGTAATGTAGCTGATTTAAAACAACAGCCTTAAAATCATAATGTAATATGTTTTTTATTGAGGCCCATCATCACATCAATTAAATCATAAAAATATATAAAACATATTCAAAAAAACAAAAATTACAACTGTTTTTATATATTGTATTGAAATTCAGTAAAACATGGAATTTTTTTAATGCAAAACTTCTAAAATATATCCTCTTTAGACTAAATTTCAAGGGAATTACTCTAATTGAACCTAATGTTGCCAAATTAATTTAATGCTCATTAATTATTATTATTATACTGTATTAACAAAACTTCTATTTTAAATTCATAATAATTATTGCAGCAGTTTATATAATATACTATACAACATATAAATAATCATTTTTAATATATTTATAAAATGATTTTATAATTTTGAGCATGAATTAAGACATGCCATTTTAAGAAAATTAAAATATAAATAATCAACCTTTCAGACTACTTACCTCATATAAAAGTCGTCCTTTTTCCTGTATGGCATTAATCTTAAATGCAAATCCTCAATCAATTAAACATATCTAAAATGACCATTTAAAAAGAATTAGTTTGAAATCACTGATTTAAAGTTATATAGCCACCATGGCCAAGCTGCAGTTCTTCATGTCTAAAATTTGGCTCAAGACTAAACAATGAAATAAATTAAAATTTCATTAATAAAAAAGTGATTTGATTTATATATAAATTTACAAGATAGTTTATGTAAACAAATTTCATGGGATTCATAGCATTTAAACTAAAAAAGCCTCTATATCTACAAGAAAGTGAATATAATTACTGTATTATTATTATTAAAGATAAAAACAAAGTAAGATAAATATAAAATAAAACAGGGGAAAAAAGATACTTTTACTTGTATTCAAATTTCTATGAGGGTTACTTTCTTGGAGTCATTACTTTTGATACTCATTCTTTGTATGATACAGAATCCTCATATATCAATGTAAAGTCTTTAATTTATAGCAATTGCAAAAAATTTCACAGATTTAGATATAAAATGTATATATTTTGTTTAATTTTTCCATAAATAAAATTTTAACAGGAAGCTTGGTCTCCATAAATCTATTAGATCTAGAATTAGCCACACATGCTTAATTCTAATTCATATGTCAAGCCATTTATTCATATATTCAATC
>WUQG02169880.1:0-23023 GCA_011317285.2 Androctonus mauritanicus
CTAGCGATTCTTTAAAGAAAAGAAATGAAAATTCTTGAGTTAACTGAATCGTAAATATCAATTTTATCAAGATATTCGTGTTAATTTTATTTTTTTTACATTTTTAAATCTGGGAATGTTTTTGTGCTCACCCTGTATTATAACTTATATTTGAACTACTATAAATTTTGCTATTTCATAAATTACTGTATAATAAACTATTAATGACCGAGTTTTAAAGTCAGCCATTAATAGTTTTAATGTATATTTTTATGACTTGAAGAACTTAACTCTTGATCAATACATAATTTTTTAAGTCATGGATAAAATCGTAATGTATGTCTGTCTGAAAAGTTTTTCTTAAAGTAAATCTATTATAAATTTAATAGAAATAATTATTTCAGTTGATTTTTTATTCTTTTAAATACTAAAAAATTACTAAAGAATTTTGGGAATATATAACGAAGGTTAATATTCATATTTTTTAAGAATGTTTTTAATTTTATTTTTACTAGAGTAATAAATTAATAATGTTCCGAATAATCGAAAAATATTTTCAATCGAAATAAACGTTATAATTTATCGACTACCTGTTGCTATATTATGATAGATCGTTTTATGAACATAGAGATATGATAAACAAAATATAAATAACTGAAAACTGCATATTATTTCATATTTGGATAATTTTATATTCGTTACAACAATTTCGAATAAACATATTTATGTAGCATAAAAATTCTCTTAAGAAATCGAATCTCTTAAGAATCGCTTTTGTTAAAATATATATGCCATCACAACCGAGAAATATCTAAGAAACTTATTCTATATAACAAATAATATATCTTCGGAATATATAAATTCATGAGAACTTAACTACTGTATACAAATTCACTATATTTTTTGTGCCAGTTCCTTCTCCCAGGAATTTTATATAATACATATTTCTGAATTCAATATATATATATGTGTACACATATATATATTTACTCTGGAGAAGGCTTAAGCTTCTTTCAACTGTTAGATACAGAAATATTGATACACTTATTTTTATATCAGTTTTATATTCTGCAAGAATGCACAACTGAGTTCCATTCGTATATTTCGTTCCCAGGAGCAAACCACTACACATTAATCTTGTTTTGTAAACAAACATTCTGAAATAAGACGTAATGCTTCATATAAATAATTAAGAACATATTAAAGTAAACCAAAATGCAATATTTAAAAAAACATGACGTAAATATTTAATGCATTCAAAGTGCAAAGATTTCGATATTGTTGGAAGTTTCGAAAAGCGTAATAACTTGAAAATTCTTATTCAATATTTTACGAAAGAATGGTGTCATATCAATATTAATATTTATTTATTGATAAATATTATTCAGATTGTGCTTTTTCTGTCCAGAATTATTTTATTCTGTTTTTTACTTGTTGCAAAACCAATAACTATTTAGCACGATTTCAATAACTTATTAATTGTTTTTAAATAAAATTTAGCACTCAAATTATCAAGCACATTACCTATCAATTCAAACACTTTAACCACTATTTCTGACAAATGCAAACTAATAACTCATTTAGTTGATCAAATAATATTTTTAAATGATTTTGTTATCATATATAATCTTCAATAATTAATAATAATTAGTATAATTTAAAATAAATTTTAAAAAAATATTTTTTCTATAGTACTGATTCGAATAGACGATTCGCAAATTTAAGGAAAGCAAATAAACTAATTATGTTATCTATCCTTTATATCCTTCTATAAATTTCATTAATATTTTATTTATAAAAAAGGGACTTTTCATTTAAATATAACTTCTGTTTGATGTCAGTCCGTGCGTGTTACTGTTTGCTAAAGATAAAAGTACTATATTTGTATGTGATTTAAAATAAAAGCTTTAGTTAAATTAATTATCTCAAAAATTTCTTCTTCTTCAAAAAAAAAAAAAAATGTATAAATACATTTCAAGAAAATTGTTTACTTTTGAAAAATGAGAAAAAAAAATTTTTCATACCGAAAATATGGAAATTAGTTTAGTTTAAGTTTTAGATATTCCTCAAAAATTTGTTTGAAGCGAAGCATAACAGAATAATTAGGAATTAAATGTCCAGAAGATTAAAAATGGACATAAATAAGCAATTTCGAAAATAGAGAAAATATGGATCCTATACATCACTTTATGCTGTAAATATATTAAAGAAAAAATACTTAATCCTATCATCAAGAGATAAATTATACTAAAAAAATAGTGAAATACAAAAATAACATTAAATTTGTATGAAAAAACCTAAAAATGCTTTCGAACAGTAGAAAATCAACAATATATGAAATTTATGGTAAAACATTCTCAGAGCTTATTAAATATTTCAACGAAAAATTTATGGTTATAAAATAAACCTGTTAATTGCAGAATTGATATCAAGGATTCAGATATCCTCAACCCTTTGCGCTCTATGAAATGCATTTAAAAGGTCCCGATGAGATTCCTATGAAGTATTTTAAAGTAATTATTTTGTTATAAAATTAACCATATAATTTATTTATTCAAAATTACTCTTGAAAAAATTATAAATAAATAAACAATGTAAACTCTCATTTCTAATTCCTACATTGATATTTAATAAAGATAAAAAATAGTTCGACATCTTATACACCAATATTAATTTCTAATTGTCTTATAAAACTTTCTGAGAAAGTAATACTCAAGATGATAGAATTCAAGATAAATAACCAAATCGATTTATGTCAGCATTACGCTTAAATCAAAATCAACAATAATTAATTTGCTACATTTTGTAAATATAATCTATCAGAACTTTTAATTAAAGAACGATACTATAATTGCATTCTTTAGATCAGGGATGCACAGACTTGTTAACACTAAGGGCTGCATGGATTTACTGTAACTTATGGGAGGGCCATCAGAAGAACCACGAAAGTTATATGTCATATGATGTTTATTAATTACATGTTACAATGAAACGTAATCAAAATTAAAAACAAAGAATTTTTAATAGGATGCGGGTATTGGATTGATTTAACATTTTTTTTTTTATGTTAGATTCGTCATTTGTATAGCCAAACGCAAAATTGATTCTAAATTTTCATTAGTTCAGTTGCAATGCTATCTTGTGCGTGTGTACAATTTTTTAAAATTATTTCACACACAAATACAGTAAAAATAAAAAAAAATATTTATTATTACAGATATGATTTTTTTCCTTATCGTTTAAAAATATTATCATCGAACCACTGTAAACATAATTTTATATCAGAAAAATATTATTTGAAAATACATTGTTCAAAACTACAAATATTTTGTTGATTGTGTGATTTGTTAAAATAATACATAGAAAGACGGACTGCCAACAAATCAACGAAGGGCCACAGTCTGTGCATCCCTGCTTTAGATCAATCAACTGTTTTTGATCGAGTAAATTTAAACATACTCTATCAACATTTAATCGAATTGTTTGATATTGATTATTTGTTCACAGCTTAAATTATGAAACATTTAGCAGCTAGAATTTATAGACTGAAAATCAATGACCAAAATTTATTCGACATTTATCTGAATATTGGTATTATTCAAGATTCTTCTCTGAGTGCTATTATTATCTATTATTTGTATTATATATTAATCCAATCTTTGAAACTGTTATGTGGTCATTGTTTCTTCAATATGTTTCAAAATTATAAATAATAATATTCATTCATGCCATGGATAATAATCTAATCTATTGTTTGTAATATACTGATAAAACTGTGTATATGAAATTCTCTTTAAAGCATAATAATAAAGAAATAAAATCTTTTTTAATAAACGGAAATAAATATATAAGATTATATTTTATGAAAGACATCAAGATTTAAGAATTTTAACAGATAATTTTGATATCATATTGGCGAATTAAGAAGAAACATTTATAAATCAACAAGAATGACATGGAGATATTTACTATATTTGAATGATATTAATATCTAGATTCATGCTAACTTAACTAGTCATGTTAATTACAGTCTTATAATTTATGCTGCTGCTAGTCAAAAACAAATAACTATCTTAAATAATTGTTTATATCGACCAATAAAAAATATTTCGAAATGGGCTTCTATTGATATTCAATATGACAATGATTATTTTATAGATAGCTTAAAAGAAAAAATGTAAATGACATGCTGAAAAATATTGATATTAAAGTAACGAATGATATTATTACAGGAATCTTGCCATCTCATATTATTAATTACAATGTCCCTAAAAATATATTAAACAATTTTGAATTTATAAATATTCCAAGATCAAGAACTATAAAATTTATCCGATCATTTAAAATTCGAAGTTTACATTCTTTTAATAGTTCCATTATTTCTTACCAATCGTATGGAGTTTTTTCCTTTTTTAGGGGGAATATAGTCTAGGGCAGGGGTGGGCAAACTTTTAAGAGAAAGGGACATATCGTATCAATGAAATGTAGATTATGGCCGCGTCCCGGGTCCGATATCTAGTGAAAAATTTTTTAGGGATGCTGGGCTTGGTCCGGCGATCTCTATTCTTCACCATCTGGTCCTCCTCCAGGGGTATAGGTGTAACCGTGATTGGACTGATCCTGTCCTTTAGTAATTTGTCTGATTGGAAAGGGGCGGGATTTGGGGAGATTTTTGCTAAAATAGCAAAAATCTCCCCAAATCCCGCCTTCACCTGATAATTATCTGAAGCGGCCGGATGGCCGAGTGGTAACGCGTTGGCATGCCACGCAGGAGGACCTGGGTCTGGCATCTCCAGAAGTTTTTTCGGGGTGTTGCGTCCGGTCCAACGATCCCCGTCCCTCCACGTGTGTGGGTGCAGCCCGCGGTTGGAATTGGCCCCGCCTCTTAGTAATCTCCCTGATTGGAAAGGGCCGTAAAAATATATAAAAAATAATAATAATAAAGTAACTGTCTGTCTGAGGTGATATAATTCTTTTAGAAAATTATGTAGCAAAAATAAAAATATCCTAAACTTTTTCTAAGAGGTACATTTGTTGACTAACTTGTAAGATAACATAAAAGGATGACATCCTAAAATTAAACCAATTTCTTAGTAGATCAGCTTTCATTGGCCGTTATATGAATCATCGGTTTGAATAATGCCGTCAGTCCGAAAAAAAAAGTGAAACGCCGTTTTCAGAGAAGTTCGGCAGGATCGAAATTCTTTTAAATTATATATTAAAATTATAATTTAAATCATTTTAAATTTAAAACAACAATTAAAAATATGCCTGTTTAGGAAATTGCATAAATATTAAATACAAACACCGTGAAATTACGAAAGGTATTGAGCTGATTGACCGGCAAAACGATTTCATTTGATTTTTGAATGTATTTTACAACCGATTTCTTATGCAAAGACGTTTACTCTGGTTAACGGTTAATCAAATCTATTTTTGTAAAAAATATGACACTGTAATGACATCTACAGTTTACCCTATGAATTATTATTTATTACTTTTCTATAAATTACATAAACTATATTGCTGAGATGTGGAAGAGATTTTATATTTTTGGTATTCATTTTATTTATCGATAAAATTTTTGGCATTATGGCCATTAGTTACGAAGGCCGCACTAAATAGTTCCAACGGCCGCAGTTTGCCCACCCCTGCTCTAGGGCCTTAATACTAACTTCTACTTTTATCTTATAAAATAAATAAAACTTGATACGTGATTAACCTCTACTTCTGAAGAATTTAAAAATTATTTATTTACTATTTGTTAAATCTGTTTTTGTATAACGATGATGACATATACTTTTATAAAGTGCTATTTTTCAACGACACTATGTTTTTATTTTTAAATATTAATCCTTTAATCTCTTTTAGTTCCTATAACAAAATATAATCATCATATTCTTGTATTTGTTTAGTTTAACCATAATTTTTTTTTTCCCCATGTAAGAGCATTAATATTTTTTTAAAAGCATTTATAATTTTTTTTTTCCATATAAGAGTTTCTTATATCAAAATATGTTCATAAAAATCACAATGTTTATTAAATAAAGTTTTTAAATTATTTTTGAAACTTGAAATATAAAATTATTTTAAAAAATAACTGTACCGAAATAAATTTTTTTTTTTTTTATAAATATTTTTTGATCTTAAGTATTTAGAACCAAGTAAAATATTGAATAATAGTTTTTGAATTTTATTATAATAGCATAATTAGAATAATCCTATTATCAATATATAGTCATGTTGCTATATTTGTAACCGAAAAAAATCATTGACTTACATAAAATTGAATTTCATGCCTCTTGGATATTTCGTTCATCACTTCAGATAACTAAATCATTACTTATCTCTGTTATTAACTTCAAAAAACTGAAAAATTTTAGAGAAAAATTAAATTAATATAAGATACAAGTGAGACAGAGAAAACGAAAAATTGATATATAATACATTTTTAATAATTCATTCCTCGGTAGAATTTTATTTTATGTTTTTAAGGATTCTGTCAATCATTTCTAAGCGAAACAAATTCGATTATATTTTATTTTAATAAAAAGCATTCTGTACGTGGTATTCAAACGAATAATTTAAATTTTAACTTAATTATAAATAAGTAAAATGACTTGTTCTCATCTGATATATTTTCATAACCAAAAAGTTTCTAGAATTTTTGTAACAATTCGGAATGTTTATCATCACTCTCGATACATTGCAATATAAATTCTAAGCAACGAATTCTATTATTCATTTAAATAATTTTTTTCGCTAATTCTTAATTCACAAATATGTTTTTTTTTTTATAATTTTTAACTGATTTCAATATATGTTCAAATAAAAATAATTATTTAATAATTTCAAAATTTAAAATATGGCAATATTTAATTAACATTTCCGCATCAAAATTGAATTCTGAATGAATTCTATAGTTTTCATTTGCCGAAATTCCTAAGAATATTGTCATATTATTGTTTTTTAATTCAATATATATGTCGTATTTAAAAATTAAAATATTAAACTACTGTATTCGAATGTTCATTGAAACTAAATGAGCAATTAATTATGAACGAAACATTTTCCAAGGTAATGACAGTAGAAACTTGGAGCTTAACAACTCCACATAACTTGTCTTATACAATTAAATATTGTTGTAATATGTTAACAACATTTTTAATACTTTATGTTTATTTATATAGAATATTAATATTTTAACATGCTGTATACGCACATATCTATATTATTAATTCAGAATAAACGTTTCAATCAGGAAAACGTTAAAATTTAATATATTCATAATTCTATTAGGTATAGCTATATATTTTTTTCAAATAAAATAAATTTTTAATAGATTCATAACATGGTTTTAACGCATTTATAATTTTGGATATATAAACAAAATAAATTAGGATTAAAAATAATTTTAACAGACAAATTTATTATACACGACTGTATAAATTCAATAGAATTTTACTAGAAAATAATATTGTATTTAGTTCATCCTGGATAATTTATGCTTCTTTCTGAGCATTCTGAAAAATTAAAAAGTAATAAATTACTGTATATTTATACCTATTACAAACGCAACTGTAGTTAATATTAGAAGCACGGTTTAGCTTGTGTTATGAGGTTATATTGCGTAATTGTTTCAATGGGATTTCATGCCATAAATTTTACAATAAAAATTACTACGGAGACAGAATGAAATTCAAGAGATATCTCGAACCACCTGGGAATCTCTTATTTTTAACATATTTCACTGTACTAAAATTTGGGTTAAGAACAGGTTACACTATATATCCCGAAAGGAAAATAGGCTATAGTGTTGTAATCTGTTTTCATCTGCAAAATTTCCCATTAAGTTCACACAGAAACACGAAACCTTTTGTTAGGAATAGTAATTATTGAATTCTTAAGATCTAAAACATACTATATAATTTAATTGCCGAAACGATTATAAAACAACACTTTTGTTGACAAGAAAACCCTGAAATCGTTGTTATTTATCGGTAATAATGCTGCATATATTTTTCTTTACATTCTTTTATCGTTATTTTAAGCGCATATGCAAATTTCTTTTATAACACTTAAGTGACTTTTTTAATATATCATAACTTATTCAGCTTGCTATATATTAAAGTTTGCATTATTAAACTTCCTAATCAATAGTATGCATTTAGTAGAGTTACTTTGCGTTTTCTAGTTAGAAATCATGAATAATAAAATAGAGCAATATATTATAATATTATTGAAGATAGTTTGCATATATCTGTTTATATTTTTATATTTTGCTATTCTTCAATGAAAAAGAAAAAAACATAATTGAGAACGGAGGTAGCTGAAGATAGAGTACCGTAATTATTCATTCATAAACTTGTCCCACTTCATTGAATGATATATAGGTTGTCAAAGATAAATATATTCGGCCTCTCTTCAGCTTAATCATCCTTTTACGTGTTTTCTGAAGATTTGTATTAAGATCTAAATTTTTATATCAAATTATAATTTAGGTAGCATTTATGACCTAAAATGTAACATTTATAAATTTAAATTTTAATGAGAAAGTTTCCTTTTTTTTCTATAATAAAGTAGCTACTTTAATCCAAATACATTGATTAAAAATATTTTACAGATGCATGTTTTTTGAGGAATTTTATTGCCCATATAGGATATGATTAATCCATCAAGTAGTTTTCCCATAAATAATCATTTTTTTGGAGTGAAAATAGCTTAACAATGAAGCTTAATTAAGCTTAAAATAGCTTAATTTCTTACAGGAATTGAAGTCCTAAAGTGATAATTAGAATAATTTTTAATCGAATTTAGACTAAAGTAACAATAAAAAAAAGAAGATTTTCATACGATACAAAAAAATCTTTAGTAAAATTTTTTTCAACACATCAAACATAAAATCGATAGAGTCCTTTCATTTGTTTTCAGAATATTCAATAACCAATAATATTCTCTATGTTGCTCGAAAATACATAAAAGAGAAAATCGTAATATTCTTTAAATTTTACGGTTTATCGCAAGGTAATTCAACGGAAATCCCGTAGTTTATAGAAAACCAGATTAAAAATATTGTGATAATTTTTTATTAACTCAATTAATAATGATTGTCAGACATCTATAAAATATTTCTAACGAGTTAAATAACAGCTGCAATGAGTACAACGATGAAATTCTTATTAAAAAGAAAAAAAGTAGCTATTATACAATGTGCGAAGACCATTTTTTAAGCAATTTTGTCTGCATTTAACACAGAAATATTGTAAAATCTACCGATTTCTTCCTCTTTGTAAGTTTGTTTCTATAATAATTGCAAACATACTCAGTAAATATGTAATATTACGTTATGAAGTAGTTTATTTAGATAATTACCTTTAAATTTATTCATAGAATAATTTATCTTATTAATTTGTCACGAATTGATTTTAGAAGAATCCTGGTAAGTAGATGAAATGTTTATACGAGACTACCTACGATTTCCATGGCACCCACCGATTTGTTCTCTGGCTGACCGCCAAACGCTTAATAACTGTTCTCTGATATATATATAAGTTATATATATATATATATTTTCCCCGTTTTTCTGCTTTATTTCTTACTTGTTTTAATTAAAATATCGAATATTTAAAAATAATCAATAAATATATTTTTTCCACTAAGAAATAATTCATTAATATATTAACGAAAGAAAAGAAATTATTTGTCTTTCGTTAATATATTACAAGGAAATTAAATATTAATATATGTTACTCCTCGTTAAGTATAAATAAGGTTTTACGATAGGTAAAAAGTTACGACCATAGTAAGCATTTGTGCTCAAAAAAACTTATAAAAGAATTATATACAAAATACGTTTTATAGGCCTGTTGAACTTACACACGTTTTTATTTCTTTTTTAACTTTTCGACAAAAGTTTAGAATTTAGGATATAAACAACGTTACAATGTTTTTGTCTTTGTAGTCGTTACATCCAATTCGAATTCATACGACACGATAAACTACTCGTAAATTGAGTTTATATAATTTTTATAAGCATTCTGTAAAGAAAAATTTGATCTAGAGTTGTAAGTATTCTAAATAAGTGCGTTTGATAACAATTAGGAAAGAAATTAAAGGAATAAAAAAATAAAATATATATATATATATATATATTTTTAATTCAAAAAACTAGAAAGAAATGTTTACTTACAGCAAACAAACAAACCGCTACATTTTTACACAATTTTATATTTCTAACTAATATAACTGTTATAAAAATAACGTAAAAAAAAATAAAGCTATAATCTCAATTTTAAATCTGTTTTACAACTCTAAATATCGTATTAAAATAAAATAAAAAAATGTGTTTCGCATAAATGTCTGAATGATAATTTTATGACTTCAAAAACGGATAATAGCGGATAATAGGATATAATCTTACAGACGATACGTACAGAATGACGCAAGAATGAATATCACGCAATAAAAACATCAAATAATAAGATCAAAGAAACAACCATAATTGGATTTCGTGAAAAAAAATAGTTTAAAACTTCAAATAATTTTTCAACATTTTAAAAAAATATATATATAGGGACCTATATAAATTTGTGAAAGATTTAAAACCAATATTAATTTTAAAAATATATAAAATTTTACTAAATGAAAGATGGAATCGTTTTAAGTAAAGAGTAGTAACGCAATAGACTTACACGAAATTAGAGCACTCCAATCGAAGTCTTCGCTAGAACGTCTTCTATGGCAACTGTCATTCACTTGACGCTGCACCTTTTCCATAGTGACAGGCAATGCTGCCACCTAGCGACTGGACACGAAACATATGCCACACAACCACTCGCAACAAGTTCAATATTGGATGTAAAGAAGGAATGCAAACACGTCTGAAAGAGAAAGTACAGTATACAGAAACTACTTTATCTTCCGTTTGTTTGCATTCCTCATTAAATCACTCATTAAATATTCAGTTATGTTTTCTGCAAATCAAGCACGTTTTCTTACAAAATTAAATATAAAAATTTTTATTTTTATATTTATAGCAATTCTGTATTTATTACGATACTTAAAAAAATGTGTTTTTTTCCCCCTTCGAATTGTTTACCTTAATTAACCTGATTAAAGAGATTACATTGCTACTCGATGCCGACAAGATACTAAACGACTGATTTTAAACGTTAGAACAAAAATAGGTTCTTCTGTAAAATTTATTGATACTCTAGCTAAATTGTGAGCTGTCCATTAACAACCCACTTTAGATGATGAAAGGAATTTATTTATTTATTTATTTTTTGTTTTATTTACTGTCTAGTTCTAATAGATATTGAAAAAAATCTGATTTGATTTTTAAACCGATTTAAAATAATTGAAAGGAGCGTAAAGTTTTGCAATCTAGAATAGGAGTGTTGTACTTATTCTAAAGCAGTGGACCGCAAACTTTTACGAGCCACATCTCGCATTAGTGGATGGAGTTGATGTCAGAACAAATTTTACAAAACAAATTATATTTTTTTTATACAACCTAACCAACTTTGAAGAGTGAAAAATTTCAAATGCATATAATTATTGTGGTGAATAACAAGAAATTTTATATCTCTTCCGGAATGCACATTGTTCGTTTATCTCTTAAGATTCGTATTGCATGTGCGAATATTTTATAAGACCATTATATATTTTTCGGAATTGTTTTTAATATTTTATTTTTTTTATATCTCTTTTTAAAATTTTCAAAAATTAAAATAAAAAATCATTGTTAAAATTACTTTACTTTTCTATTTCCCTAAAGAATTTTTTTATTATTTTTACTTGATACTCTAGCGATGTTTGAAACTTCCAATGTTTGCAACTAACAAAACAATTTTCGATTGTTATGAGAAGAATTTTTCATAAAGTAATATAGTTTCTGAAGAAAAATAAAATCAGAATTATATCAAAATATTTTTTATTGGTGTTCTAAATTGTTGTAGTGTTTAAAACAAGTTTTACGATACTAGAAGAAAATTTAATGTTTATTAAAACGGATAATATTTATATAATCAAAATAATAATAATGATAACTACGAGTATTTTCTGTTTATATATTGTTATAAAATTATTCAAACTTTATAACACAAATATAAATCTTTATATTTATTTAATTATGAAAGAAAAAAAAACAACCTTGAGGGAATTACCTGTTTTTTGATCATGAAAAAATAAGAAAGATTAAGCTTAACATGATGAACTGAAAATTTCATAAGTAGTTTAAGTGTTTACTATAAGAGTATCAATAACATTCGTGTATTCAAGAGTAAATAAGAGAAAATAAATTATAAATATCTACACTTATAATTAAGAGCCTAATCAGTTTAGATTGACAAGAATGCTGAAAAGTTTAACTATAAATTTTTAAATAAGCTTATTTTTATTGAATTAATATGTTTTCTTTCAAAACATTGACCTTTCATTAGAGAGATATCCATTTGTATCAATAAGGCAGAATGTTTTGTATTGATCCTAAGTTATTTTAAGATGCTTTAACGCAGTCACGAAATTACGTTCAAGTACTTAAGAGATGAAAAAAAGGATTAAACATTGGATCTTCTCCTAATTATATAATTATAATTAGATCTTAATATGTGATAATTCGTTTAAAATATGAACTTATTCCTTTCGAAAGGGTGTGGTTATATTCTTTGTACGAATGTTTTTACTACTTTCATCACACAAGTAATTGCAATAGAAATACGGAAGCATTAAACTTAATAAATCAATATAATTATTGCATTGCGTGTCTAAAACGCCCAAATTTAAGAAGAAATAGTTTAGTTTGTTCCAATTTCGAAATATAAAATCGAAAGGCGGATAGTTAATAATCTTATTCGCAAATTTAGACGAATTAACGTTTACATTTCTATAATTTTTTCGAATATTTTTCATGCTCGCCTAAGGTTAAAGAAAAGAAAATCGTTTTTTAAATAAAAGACAACTCTCGTGATGACTTTAACTTAGCTGTTTTTTTATTTTCTTTTCTTTTATCGACATAAGTCGTGGCTATAATTCATGATCCTCTTTTCTATTTATCTAGTTTGACATCTAGAACAGTTTTCTGTCTGGAGGACTCTTCTTTAAACGTAACGCCTTGTAAGAATATTTTTTTAAAGTTAAATGATGTGACTACTAAAGAATGGTGAAGAACAAAAAATAACTTATTAATCTATCTATTTTATTCGGAATCATTATATTGACGAAAATTGATCAAGATACCAATTCAAAACAAACAAAAATAATAAAAAAAAGAGAAGCGGTTGTCAAGTGAAATATCTGGCTACAGAAAAATAAGTCATAATTTTGATAAGATATTATCAAGAGGTGTTTATCTGATCATCAGTTGTGATTACGTTTCGCTATTATCCCATAATAAGTGAACAGATAATTTAATTTTATATGACGATAAAGCACAATCATCATGAATTAACACTTCTATCCCAAAAACAATATTATAGATAACATCCTACAAATAGAATATAAATTTTTGATAAAAATGCCCTTAAAATGCAGGATGTAATACAGTCTGATAAAGATGATAAAATTTGATAAGACATATAAGTTAAGAGAAAAAAAATTTTTTTTTTTTTTTCCTTTTATTGAACTTCGTATCCTTTATTACAATTAAGAAAAGCACACATATTAAGTAGCATAACTATTACTGTTCCGAAAGAAAATAACTTAACTCTTAGAAGTTTATTTAAAAGGAGTCATTTGAAGTTGCAAACGTTTTTAGATATAATTTTTTTTTTTTTTTAGATTTACTGAATTTCCTGCTCCAAAAAATATTTTATAAGAAGAAATTTGGTTTCGGAATGCGTTTAAGTTTACCATTCTATTATAAAATATACAGAAAAGAATTCTTCTATTTGACTATCTTTTATCGAAACTTGGGATCAAATTCCAGTTTCCCCGGATGAAATTTGAATTCCAATCTAGCATAATGTTATATAAATGCAATATTTATTCAAAAATGATCTTGTAATATCACGCATTTCGAATGGAATGCTTTATTGCATGCGATTCAAACTACGAATTAAAATTTTGAACACACGGAAATTGTAATTTTTGCTTGATAGCAGACAGTACAATTTAAGTGGATTACTTGAAAAATTTCACGTTCAGTCCATTCATAAGGTTATAAAATTACTAATTTAAATCGTATATAAAGTTTAACGGAAGTTATAAAGTAAAAAAAAAAAGAATTGCTTAAAATAGAATAAACATTAAAATATATTTACATGATTTCTCTATGTCTAGTTTAATATATGCTTCACAGTAACCAGATTTGCACTTTTTTCTTTCAAAAATATTCCAAAATATTTCAATTTTATTTCTTTACACTTCGAAAATATTCTTAAATAAGATGCATTCCTGATATTTCGTCTACATATTAATTCTA
Organism: Androctonus mauritanicus; assembly: GCA_011317285.2. Taxonomy (NCBI): domain Eukaryota; kingdom Metazoa; phylum Arthropoda; class Arachnida; order Scorpiones; family Buthidae; genus Androctonus; species Androctonus mauritanicus. Next base: position 14,402 of record WUQG02169880.1, read on the forward strand.
GAGATAAAAAAAAATTTAAAAATTCAAATATGATTATTTTTAAAGGTAGAGAAAAAATACGTGGAAGTGATTCATCAAAATATAAAAAGCTTTCTGATGTGAATGTTCTCCAGACTTTTTACTAAGATAGACAAAATATTATTGGGAATCGATTGACACAGAAATTTTCTTTAAGAACAGATTCTGAAAGAAAATCTATTATAGGCGTGGTATAATGGAATTTATAAAATGGCACAAACAAAAATAAATAAATATATATATCTTGGATTTATATAAAATTTTAAAGTGTATAAAGAATGAAATGATAGTAATGTGTATTTATGCAGGTATATATAATATCGTATAACGCATATCATATAGACTACGTGAAATTTATTGTTTTATTATTCTAGTATACTCTTGGAATCGATTTAGTTTGTATCTTAAAAAATCTTATTCTAGAAATAATATCCAGTAACTGAATTAATGTTTGTTTCCAATTTTATTAAAGGAATGAAATTTCGAAAATTATTTTAGATTACAGTCAACATAATAAGATGATTTTTACGTGAAGTTCTGTAGCACTTAGCTCGATAAAATTTTTCATATAAGATTATCTGTTGTTCTTTCAACCGATTCAACTCTTCCTTAGAGAATAAGCGAGACTTATCGATCAAAAATTTTATTTTCGTGATCCAAAACATAAAAGTTACAAATAATAAAGGATTGACGTACTTTAAGGGATCATAGGATAACTAGTAGATTTAAATATTATCAAAGTATCTTGATGGTATTTGCAAATTATCCGGTAGGATTATCATGAAATATTATCAGATTTAAAAGAGAATATTTTCTTCTTTTCTAAGAGAAAACAGGATTACAATATTTATATTATTTACATTTTAAACAATTATAAATCGTATCAATTTAACAGATGTAAATTTTTGTGTCCATCATTAATATTTTTTTAATTAAAAATATCTTTTAATGAGTATCTTTAATTAAATTTTTTTTTTTTTTTGCTGTGAGTTCAGTCTATGAATACCTGAAAATCATAATTATTTTATAAACTTTTTCTATTAAAACTTGGAAATTTTTTCTCATTTCTCATATGAAAATTTAATAAAATATTTTATATGATGCACAGAAAGAAATATTTGAAACATCCTTTAAAATAAAATGTTTTTAAAATTTCAATTCGTTTTATTTCATTGCAGCTATCGTTTTTTGAATCGAAACTGATTTACTTTTACTAATTTCTTTCCTGTTTTTCTTCAAAAGAAGATGCGATTTTCTTTTTTTTCCCCTCAAACATGGTAAAATAGAATAGCCATAAATCCTTAAGAGACTGTTGCAAACTATTCTATTTTTAAAGTGTTTTGATGTATTAGAAAAAGTATTCGAAGAGAAAGTAATAGGTCTTGAGAAATGTAATTAAATATTACGTGAAGTTTCTATTAATCCTTAAATAAATTTGCATCTCGTTATTCACTATTCAATCTCAGAATATTAAAATTAACAAAAAAAAATACGAATTGGAAAAGAAAATAAAACGGATTAGAAAGAAATAAAACATTTTTATTATTTAATACGAACTATATATATACTTAAAATTACCGATTCTTTTTTATTTTAATCCTTTATTTTAATAAATAAAAAAGTTTTTTATGGACTTTCGAACAGACGGACATCCTTTCTTCAGTTTAATTAAATTTAAATTTATCATAAAATAAGCTCGTAATTTTTTTACTTATTAAAATATGGATTAAAGATAAATTCCAAATGGTAGTTTAATAATAATAATAATAAATTATTTTTAGAATTGTGAATGCGAGTAACAAATCATTATTAAAAATTGTGGCCACAAGTTCGAAAAATATAAGAAAGTAATAAATCACTTCCATTTCCTAAATTAATTTTTTAATATTAAAATACGTTGTTATAAAAAAAAACACCTCTTTCGAAAATTAATGAAATAAACTTTTATTTTAATTATTTCAAAACCAATAATTAACTAAATTATTGCTTTAATCGTTTAAATTTTTAGTTGAAATAATTACGAAATGATAATTTTCGTGATATTTATGAAACTTCATTAAAAAAAAGCATTATTTTACAAACTTTGTAAAATTGCAGATAATTACAGAAACTCCATTAAAATTAAATATTCGTCATGTTTATCCTTAATTTTTCCAAATGACAGATGATTTTCAATGGGAAAATAGAATTTAAATGGAACTTTCTTTAAAAATTACTAATTTATAAATTATTTTCACGAATTTTATAACAAGCGAATACATTAATTAAGGAAAACTATTTATTGTCTAAAACTCAAAAATTTTAAACGAGAAAAACAATCTGTTTAAGAGAAACTATTTTAATTATATAAAATATTAAAATAATAAGGTATGTATATATATTTGAAATTAAACGATTTCATTCATTCAAAATTAAATAGCTTCATAGAGAAATTATATAAAAAATAACTGGATTTATGCGATTAATTAAAATATTGTGATAAATATTATACAAATTAACTATAATCAATGGCCTACCTACAGCTATCGAGGCCCGGGGCGGAAGTCTCCTTGGGATCCCTAATTGGAATCATCCTTCCAGAATACAAAGTCCCTTTTTTATATTCCTACATATAGGTACATATACTTAAAACTTAAGGTTCTTCAGAGGTCCCCTCTGATCAGAGGCCTGGGGCGGTCTGCCTCCTCCGCCCTGTACCAAGAGGGCGGAGAAATTTTTCGAGTTTATTAGAGTGACATCGAAGATTTTGTCGTCACGAATGACATTCAGTGCTCATCCAGTGACTCTACCAAGAGGGCAGAGAAATTTTTCGAGTTTATTAGAGTGACATCGAAGATTTTGTCGTCACGAATGACATCCAGTGCTCATCTAGTGACATTTCTCCGTATAAAAAATAGCATTACTTCGTGATTTTGAATATAATTTTTTTTTTTCTAAATGGTTGTATCTTGTAAACTCAACGACAAAACTCACGACCATATTTTTTTATTTTAAATAAATATCTGAAGAAATAATAATAACAATAAAATAATTTTTTTTAGAGATGGTATAACTTGCGAATATTTTTTTTTTTTACTTTAATTCATTTAATTTAGCGAAATTTAATTAAGAAAGGAAAACACGTGATTCAAATGAGCAACGGAAACAAAATTCGGTAATCAATCACGTGACGCTAATGAGTAACGGAAACAAAATCAATCAATCAATCACGTGACACGTAAATATTAACAACAACAAATCGTCAGTTACGCGAATTATGAAATCGGTTGTAACGCATACTTCCGACATCTTAATACCTTAATTTAATCAAATTTTAAGTGTTGCCAGAAAATTAAATTTTGAATCAATTTACGTGTAATTATTATTATTATTTTTTTGTAAAAATTTTATTTAGAGGAATATATATATATATATATAACGAATTATTTGTGTTAAAATGATAATTATCAGGTGACTGCTACAAACATGATGCACAAATCAGCAGTCAATCACATGGCACGAATGTATAACAGAAAAAAATAATAATAATAATAATAATAATCAATCAATCACGTGACACATTAATATTAATAACGATAAATCGCCAGTTATTTCAGTTATAAAATCAATTATAACGGTTGTAGCATACAGTTATAACACCGTGCATACTTCAATTAAATTTATAGTGTTGCCAGAAAATTACATTTTGAATCAATTTATCTATAATTATTTTTTATTCGTAAAAATTTTATGTAAAGGAATATATATTATGAATTATTTGTGCTAAAATGATAATTATCTGGTGACTGCAAACATGATGCACAAAATCATCAATCAATCGCATAAATAGTAATAAGGGCAAATTGTCAATTATGAAATCAGTTGTAACGCGCACTTCTGATATCGTACGTATCTTAATCAAATTTTAAGTGTTGCCAGAAAATTAAATTTTGAATCAATTTACATATAATTTTTTTTTCGTAAAAATTTTATGTAGAGAAATATATTTAATGAATTATTTTCTGTTAAAATGATAATTATCGCATTACCAGGTGACTTCACTGCATACATGATGCACAAAAAAAAAACATTGTTCTGCTGTTCTCGTTTGAATGGTAACGCGAAACAAATATTTGTCTTCATCTGTTTGTGATGTAAAGATATAATTGCGTTACAGAGTAATTAAATTATTGGCGTAAATGACGTTTTAACAGTTGTTTACATGTTGGCCGTGTAAAATTTTCGTTAGGCCAAATGAAGCTGAAGTGACAGTGACACAGACAGAAAAAAAAAGAAGATACACGGTAACAAAACGTAGAGATTCTTGATTGCTTCAGTCTGATGGGATTATCCATAGACCCTATGCAGGGATTTAACTTTACCTCTTGCACGGGAATGAAAATTTCAACTCCTGACCTCCATCTGTCATTGGAGGTCCATTTAATCCAGGCGACATAGTCTGTGATTACCGAGGAAGGTGTCACGTCTATTCTCATTCCCTGGAGCTTGTCAACCTTTCCCGTCTTCCTTTAACCTCACACACAGAACCGACGGGAAGTGACGTGCAGACAGACACACAGTCTTTGAAAATTCGCTCTCGCACCAGTTTGGAGGGAAGAAAACTCGAAAAGCCCCTGCTTTCCGGAACTAACGTGAAATTCTTCTGACCTGCAATTAATCGAGAAAAAAATCGGTAATAGGATCAACCACGCGACGTCCTGAAAAATGCCATACTTCTTCTTTTTCCCCAATAACTTTCGTTTTCCCGCTTTCGACCTCGATGACGAAGGAGAGAAAAAAAGTTGCGCAACGATCCTTGGCTTTTATTATTAAACCGTTTTGCCGTGCATTCGCGTGAGATAACAAAGCGAAGTTTCTTCTTTTCTTACTCAGCAATCAAGAGACAAGGTTTATCACGGAGAATTAAACGATTTGAAGCTCAAGCGATACGTCTATTTTTACAAAGCTCGATCATTGATAGTTTTGCAACAATGAAAACAAATTCTTTTTTTTTTCTCAAACCCCAAAATAGCTATCTTGAGTTTATTTATCGAATTCCAGAGCATTATAAACTTTTCCGCAATTCGCCGGAAAAAAGCTTTTTACCCCCCGAAAAACGTAAACGATTTATTTTTATCGCCTCTTCCAAAATCGCTTATGAGATATGTGCGATTTTAAGCAAGAATTGCGTGTTTTATAAAAAAAAGCGGGAAAAAAAGCCAAAAGAGTGAAAAAAAACGCTATTCGTCAAGTTGCGCCGCCACTCCGCAACCAACACCTAATACGACCAGAAGCTTTTTTTAACCACTTAACCCTGTTTCGCACGTGCGCTGCTTTCTTGCCACCGTTGTAGTTGCCCTATAGCGTGTGTCTTTATCATCATTACCGTTATTGTTGTTATTACTTTTTTTGGATTCCATAATGGGACGAAGTTGTTCGTTTGATTCCATTCAAAAAAAGAAAGATAAAAAGGAAATTTATGTGAAAAGTTTTTGTTTGTAAGCAATGATAGGGTTTCTTTCGCGCCCTTGAGACTTGCAAAAAGAGGCTTTTTTATTTTTTACCAGATTTGCTGTGATGTTTTATCGACACCTAGATGTATGAAACATGCATGGTTTTTCACTTATTCAAAAAAGAAGTTTACACGAAAATGAGTGCTTGAAAGTGGATTAAACATTTTAGGTATTTGAATTTATGGATTCGTTTATTGTTTTTCTTCTAAAAGGTTGAAAAACTTTATTTTTTGAATCAAAAGTAGTCGTTTGCAAAAGCTTAAAATTTACTAGGACTAACTAAGAACCGTTATTTTGTCCAGGATTTTGGGAGTTCAGAAAACTGGATTCTGACTTTGATTAGTTAACAGTATTTCGACACCAGCAAAGAAGAAAAGCACGTTTCAGAGCGCCGACGTAAAACAAAACATTTCGCGCGTTTGGACGTAAAACCGAACGTTTCGGCATTTGCGACGTAAAAGAGAACGTTTCGGGAGAAATAATTATTTTTAGACGTAAAAGAGAACGTTTCGGGAGAAATAATTATTTTTAGACGTAAAAACGCACGTTTCGGTATTTTTTGACGGGAAATAATATTTTTTTCTTAAAAACCACTCATTCCGTGATTATCATGATTGGTTTCATTCTCGTGGTGAAAAATAATATTCAATGTTTAAGGAAAAATGTATATGAGCATATGTTCAATTTACTTTTCCACTGAGACGGGACTTGATCTAAAATTGATTCCTTAAGCCTGACAACGACGGAACTTAGTGCGTTTGACGCGGTTTGTTTTCTAAATAACGGGGGTTATAAAATTATTTTTCAATTAAATGGTAAAAAATTTATTTCGAATTTCCATTTCTTATGGGAAATAACATAGAAAATTACAAAAATTTTTCTGCCTCTAGCTATGACTCATTCAAGTAATTTTATACTTTCTCATACTTCGTTTTTTGCAAAATTTATCACAGATTTTCAAAGACTAATAATTGATTTGAAAACTTCAATTACAATTGAAAACGCAAAAAAACACCTTATTTTAAGGTTTCCGCACAAGTGGAACTTTTACGATAAATCGCATTTTCCAATTTTTTTCCGCACTATTTTAGCATTTCACCTTAAATTATAGTTTGAGAGATAATTTTACAATAGAAAAATGTATTTTGACAGAAAAAAATTATTTGTTGGCCTCTCCAGTACTTTTTTCTGGGAGCTTTGGCCAAAAAAAAAAAAATAATAAAATGGAAACACTTTTTGGGAGATTTATCAATTTTTTGTAACTTTGAGGGTCAAAATTCTTCAGAATAATTATAAAATTTAAATTCTGTGATCGATCTTTAGTGAAAAAACATTGTGGTTGAAATTTTTTTGACTACAAATATTCATTTTCAAGCTAATTTTGTAATTTAGGTCCAACCAAACTCAAAACTGTTAGTTTAAAATGAAAATTTCGAGTCAAGTTAGACGTAAGTTACAGAATTGACTCGAAAATGGATGTTTGTAATCAAAAAATTATCAACCAGAAGGTTTTTTTGTTTGAAATCAATTACATAATTCAAATTTTATTACAATTTTGAAGACTTTTCGCACTCAAAGTTACAAAAATTTGATAATTATCCCAAGAAAGGTTTACATCTTACTTTTTTGGCCAAAGCTCTCAGGAACAATTACACACTTGCCACCCAACACTTGCCCCTTGGATTTTGTATGTCGAGAAGCCAACAAGTATTTTTCTTCTGTCAAAATACATTAATGTAAAATCATCTCCAAAACTCAAATTTTAGGTGGAATCCTAAGAAAAATCTGAAAAAAATTGCAAAATGCAAATTTTTGAAAAAGTTTCACTTGTACAAAAACCTCAAAATACGGTGTTTTTCGGTTTTTTGGCGTTTTTCTCCAGTTGTAATTAAAGTTTTGAGATAAATTATCATTTTTTCGAAATCTGTGATAAATTTTGCAAAACTCTATATGAGAAAGTATAAAACTTTTTGAATGAGTCATAAATGGAGGCGGAAAAATGAAAAATCTAAAATTTTTCATGTTATTTCGCTTATAAAATGAAAATTAAGGAATAGATTTTAAGTCAAATCCCGAGTCAAAGGAGAAAGGTAAATGAGAGATATGCTCTGATATCCTCATATATAATAAAATCAACCACTTGAGGTGAAAAAAATGTATTGTTTTCTCGAAAATCTGTTTTTTAACTGAAACTTCCCCTTAAAATTGCCAATAAATAAATTTTTAAAAGTGGTTAATATTTGTGGAAGAAAACATATCGTGGGGATGACGTAAGCAAATTTGTGCGTCGCGAGAGAATTCATTGGTTTTTGTAATTCATCAAGAAGCAATGAAAACATTACTGATGCGCTCTGATTTTTTTTAATCAGTCTTGTCAAATTTTTTTTCTAATTTTTAGTAAAATTTTTGTAAAAAAAACGAAATAAAACGTAAAATTTTTTTTTATACAAGTTGAATAAAAAATTTCATATGATTTTAAAAATAAACGTTGCATCAGGACTCTTTTTACACAGGTTTGTTTTTCTTCAGACTAATGCTTTCATTGAGATAATATTTCCCTGACCATTGAAACATAAACGCTTATAACTCAAAATTTGCAATTGACTTTTTTCGTTTCGTTTGGTTCGACGGAAAAATGTGTCAGCTGGAGTTCACTGTACCTTCGACAAGTCAGTTTTTTCCGTGACGCTGATGTAGCCGTAACTTCTATGATCGAACATATTCAAACAATAGAAACATTCAATATTGAATAATGACTTTGGTAATTAAATTTTGTGACTACTTGATTAAAAAGTGTTAAAAACCTAATTTCATAATTTTTCTTATTGTTACTGCAACTTTTGAATTTTCAAAACATTTCAGAAGGTTGGTACAATCACTCTTTTTTTCCTCAAGCACCGGTTGCAACTCCCGTTTATGGTAATTTTGGTAAGTATTATCAGATGATACAAAGTTTTTTTAATCAAATATTTTCGAAAATTGGAATCTTGAGAACCATTTACAAAAATCGAGTTACAAAAAATATGATGTAGTATTGTTATATACGAGCAGACTCAAATACTTAATATTTTTATGTGGGTTACCTTTTCCACCATATCATATCATGGATTAG